>JAEQBH010009780.1:0-71418 GCA_016808115.1 Tetrastigma voinierianum
ATTAAATCCCATTTTCCATTTTTCTCACTTAAAGCTTACTAGTCTCTTTATTTGCACATTCACTTATCATTTATTTCACATTAGCATTTAAACTTATCATTTGACCCTTAGGTCCTCATTTTACAAATTCCAAATTTGCCATTTTTCACTGGGTTTATTTCTGAGTTCAATCAATTTCTCATTTTATCATATAATATTTAATCATATGGTCACATATTCATTTCACTTTTCACAATTTAATTTATCGCTTTTCTTGGAAAACCTAAGTTTAGGGGCTCAAATGAATTAATATATAATAAAATTATTATAGAAATTCTAGGGTATTTTTGGGGCGTTACACAAACAACCAACTGATATATGCAGAGGTCAAGTGTGGTCTGAACCCTCTTGAGGTAAGTCATCCTCAGAGAAAATAATGCAATTGGCTCGACTAGCCGTGTGGAGCATATGTGGCTAGGGAATCTCTCCGTGATGTGGTCACCAACTCGAATCCGACTCAAAGCCCTAATCAAGTCTCTATGGGTGGTGAGGAAGCTAACAACCCAAATAGAGATACAATCCGGCGTACTCAGAGCGTCAAGCTGAGGATCTCATCATCCTCTCTCACTGCCCCCGTCTCCGGCGCAAAGATTAGGATCTATGGGTCGAGATAGAACTAGAGGTTACTGTCCGACCACCCTACCTCATCTGATAACATACTAAATCTAGTGTATCAACCGTCCCTGTGGAGTCAGAATAAAAGGAGCGGAACACTATAACAAGACAAAGTCATCGGCCCCTGAGGGCATCTAAACCAAAGTGATGCTCGATAGCGAAACAACATGTTCGTGAATCTGCTGACTCAAAAATACCTCATGAACCTCGTCATCGCCATAACCATCATCAAATACTATGGACTCCAGCCCCTGATCATCCCATGACAACATATGGATGCGATCATTAAACTCGGTAAAATCAATATAATGGATACCTCCTATTGGAGGAGGAACCGTATGTGTAAAGTAAGTTGGAATGGGGTTAGAACTAATGCTGCCCTGTCCTAACTGCACAGTACCTTGATCAATCAAGTCCTAAAGAACATGTCTCAAAGCAATGCACTGATCTGTAGTATGTCCAAGGCTCTGATGATAGGCACAATGTAGGTCCATCCGAAAATGAGGGTGAACAACTCAGAGTAATGACCTCTTGCAATGGACCCAGGCAATCCAGCTAGCCATCAATGTCTATAAGACCTCACCAAAGGCATGCCTGGTGTAAAGTGTCCGAAGCCACCTAGGGCTAATGTGGTAGTGGAACCGTGGGTACTCAAGGTCTAAGATGAGTAGGTGGGGTATTCTCCACAACCTATGTAGGTAACCGTGTGTGGTGGAGTGGCGGAGTCGGTAAACCTAAGCGATCGAGGTGGTGTGGAATGTCTACTAATCGAACTGACGTAGGGAAGCCTCGTAAGGCCAAATGATGAATACTCCAGGCCTCGGGTGCCCTTGTCTGAATGAACCAATGGCTCCTACCTCCCTTGGTCTATATGATTCAGATGTCTTCTTCCCCTTACTATCAGAAAAGGAAGAATCCGACCATAAACCTCACTCTATACCATCCTTAATATCATACAATAGGGGTGTTCATAAATTGTAAAAAAATCGCCCAAAACGAACCAAACTAAACTGAAACCGCGGTTTTCAAAATTCATAGGTTTGGATTGGTTTGAAATTTTTGAAAAAACAACACATCGTTTCTGGGCTTATGTCAGGGGTGAAACCGACTTAATTTAACTCGATCGAATATATATATATATATATATATATATATATATATATATATATATATATATATATATTCAAAGAATTTGTATTATGTAGATAAGCAATAGATATATTCTATATTTACCATAATATAGCTTTTACAATGCCCTATTAATTGTGATGACATAAATAAATTGAATTAAAGTGTTTGGTATAAAAAAAATTGAATTAATTTCATAATTGTTACAAATAGAATTTAGTGACAGATCATACATAGTAAATTTCAAGAAATTTAATTTCTTTAAGTCTTCTTTTTTACTTATAATATTTCTACTAACTTTAACCCATATACAACATGTAAACAATGTTTTAGATAATCCTTATCAATTACCCCATGTTGAAATTAGTAGCTTAATATAGAAAGTGAACTAATCTTTTTTTTAAAGCATATTAAATTGTAGGTATTGAAGACTTTAGAAGATAATAAAAAGTAGACATTTAGCCACACACTAAGAGAGTACTATAATTCTTTTTATTGATATCAAACCATGGGTTTGATACTTTAGATGCTAAAGAGCAAATAAAAAAATGATATCTTTGTTACAGATGGCTATAAAAATATGTAAAAATAGAAATGTTTTTGGTACTCATATCAATCCTCCATGGTCACTTATGTCCATTTTCATTATTTTAAAGCATTATTTTATTTATGAAAAACAAGTTTATATTTAAATTTCCTAATATAAATTATATCTTATTAATTGTTGTAGATGGATGAGGATGTGCCACTAAATGTTGAAGGTTACATCGAAGAGGGAATAGTATGAAAAAATAAAGGAGAAGAAGACAAAGTGGATAAATTGGAAAACAATAGCGTTGAAATGACAAAGAAAGATGAAGGTAAAAAACCATCAAGTCCACAAAAACTTAAAAGAACGAAAGGAAGTGAGGGGGTAAGAAAAATTTCTGCAATATGGGATCATTTCGCTAGAAATAACTATGAGAAAAATCCACGTGCATCATGCAATTATTGTGGCCAATCTTATGCTAGTGATTCTAGAAAGTGGGACTAGTAATTTATGAGTCACTTGCAATCAAATGTAGAAATCTCCTTTTCTTTTAATTATAGAATCGATTGATAAGAAACAAAAGACCATTAGTTTCGATACTACTGAAAAGAGGCCTCCTGGGATGGTAATGGTGCTAAGATTGGGAATTTAAAGGTTGTTAAGTATGATCCTGAAGAAATTAGACAAGCCTTGGCATCAATGATTATCGATGAATTGCCTTAGAGTCGTTGAAAGGAGGGATTTAATAATTATTCTCGCTTTATTAGAACCTAGTTTGTAATCTCTTCCTATCAACGTTGAGAGATTGCATGAAACTTTTCATGGAGAATAAAAAAATTTTGAAAAACCATTTGAAGAATTAACATTTGTGCTTAACAACTGATACTTGGTCATCTATTCAGAATTATAATTATATGTGCTTAACTGCTCATTAGATTGATCAAGATTGGAAGTTATAGAAACAAATTTTGAACTTTTGTCAAGTTCCTAATCATAAATAAGCACAATCAGCGGTAATCGAGCTGTTTATCGATCGGCATTGAGCATGTTCTCACAATTACTATTGATAATGTTAGTTCTAATGATTTAGCTATTGCATATTTGAAAGATCAATTTTCTTGGAGGTGTAAGGTCTTAAACAATGAATTCTTGCATGTTCATTATTCTACACATATTTTAAATCTTGTTGTTCAAGATGATTTGAAAGAGCATAATGAGTCTGTTATCAAGATCCGAAATGCAGTTCAATATGTTAGATCATCTCCAGCTAGACTTGATGCTTTTAAAAAGTGTGTTGAATATGTGAAAATGTCAAATAAAAGTCTCAGGTTCGATGGAGTAAGAGGTGGAATTCCACCTATTTGATGTCGGATGCAACAGAAAAATTTGAAACAGCCTTTGTTAGGTTACAATATCATGATGCTAAATATAAGAAACATTTTGAGAAAGAGAAAATTAAGGGCCCTCCAGAAAAAGAAGATTAGAATAGAGCAATGGTGTTTGATAAATTCTTAAAGGTGTTTTATGATGTTACTTTGAAGTTTTCAGGATCTTTGCATGTTACTTAAAATATTTTTTTTAAAGAATTGGTGGCTATGCAAAGAACATTGCAAAAATGGCTATTGGGAATAAAGTAATAGCTATCTATGCATGTAGAATGAAGGAAAAATTTTCCAAATATTGGGAAAATTTTAGCAATGTCAATTATTTATTGCATGTTGCTATTGTTTTGGATCCCTGATATAAGATTAAGTATGTGAAATTTTGTTTTGAGTAAGTATATGAAGCAAGTGAAGCTGTCACAAAAATTGCTTTGGTTGAATCAACTTTTAATCGATTGTGTCAATGGTATTATGATTTTTATTCAAGTGAACTTGGAAATGAAATGAATACTCCTACTAGATTAGGAGGAATTGATGATAATGATAGTGATGATATTGATGATGCATTTGAAAAGAAATTGGAAGATGAGACATCTTTGGAGACAAAATCTGAAATTGGAAAGTATTTGTTAGATAATCTTGAAAAGTTGGGATCTTCTGATATTTTGGATTGGTGGAAGTTGAATGATTCTAATTATTCTATTCTATCCAAGATGGCAAGAGATATATTGGTAATTCCTATTTCAACCATCGCTTCCGAATCCGCTTTTAGTACAAGTGGACGTATACTTGATGCATTTAGGAGTTCATTATCTCCTAAAACAGTGGAGGCACTTGTTTGTTCACATAATTGGTTGAAGAAAGATCACACAATCAATTTGCAAGAAATTTTAGAGGAGGTTGAAATGTATGAAGACATTACACAAGGTATTATACATAAATCTTTTAGTTTGGTAATTTATATTTTTGTGATATATAAAATGACAACTCTTCTTTTTCTATGTTTTGCTAGAAATAAGAGAACTGGCAAAATTGTGGAGGAAAATCCAATAGAAGAGGATATTGTGAAGTTTCTTTCTATGTTTGTTTGGTCAGGTAAAATTTAGATTTTATCGATAATTTGTATCAATTTTTAAGAGAATTTATACTTAGTTTTATTAGGTATTTAAACTATTTTTCTTATCATGTTTGTTGAATATTTCATTGTAGAATTTTCATTTCAAGTTTATGAAAAAAAATGTTGACTATTTTATTTATAATTATTTCCTTTACATACATAAATTGAGTTCAAACCGCGGTTCAAACCACAAATTGAACCGAATCGCAACATTAGGTTTGGTTGGTTTGAGTACTTTGAACGTTTTGGATCATATTGCAATTTTTTCAAACCGATGTTATAGGTTTGGATTGAATATGATGGTTAAACCGATCCACGAACACTCCTACCATACAATGCCTTTATCAAAGCTCTGTAATCCATAATCGGTACCCCCAGAAGATGTCTAGCATAACTAGGCTCTAAATCCTCATGATCATGCTAATATGCTCTCTCTAATGGACGATCAATCATATGAATAACCTTCTCCCTCCAACGGGAGATGAATGATGTAGTAGTCTCATGAGCTACTTGCCTCATAGCCTCAAGCTCTCTCTTAGTGACTTCTATGACAGTACTGAAAGAGAACTGTTGGATAAACTCATGGGCAAGATCCTCCCAAGTCCGCCTGTGTGAAGCATCCAAGGTGGCAAACCAGCTCTATGCCACACTACTCAGTGATAAAGGGAACGACATGATCAACTGAGCCTCATCCAAACCCATGCCCCTCATCAACTGACTATATATCCTCAAATGAGTATGTGGCATCCTCTGCATGTGTACCGCTCCATGTCAGGCATCCGAAATTTAGGCGGTAGTGGGGTCATGGGTGTACTATCAACATGTCCCACACATCCATACCCTCCGCAACCTCAACCGCCTAAGCATCCACTCTACTCTCTCAGATATGTCGCCGCCAGCTTAATCAAAATCTAAATCGAATAATCACATGCGGCGTGGTCACCTCCTCGCAGCCTTTACGACAAAAGGAGTGCCTTGAGGGATAGGAGGCAGTACCATATGAACCATCAATGGAGGTGGAAGTGGTGCCCCCATGTCAAACTGAGTATCTTCCTATGATGAAATATGTGGGGTCTGATGTCTATCAATCCTTTGACTGAGGCCATGTACTATATCTTAGAGCACGGCCAACCATAAAGACCTACTTAATACCACCGCATGTGAATCCATATTCACTGACGGATGTACGTACTAATTTACCCTCAACTCTAACCCATGAAGATGGTCCCAGTCCGAGTCAGTAAATCTTGAAAATGGAACTGAAACAAATAAGGTGGAGTTATAGTCGAACCAAAAAGAATGCTGCTATAATGAAACTGAAATAAACAATCCATCTCTATGCACAAAACTGCCCCACTGAAACCCAATACTCTTATCAATCTCTGTATACCCTCAAGAGGAAACCAAACTAAAGAGCTTTGGATCCATAACATGACTAAACCAGCCTTGAAGGCTCATAGATGCACCCATGTGTAGGATGGGAGTCCAAATCAATAGATCTAAACTCAACCTAGAAGGTCAATGGTAGCTCTAAAAAGACAAGGGTGGGTCTTTTAAAGGGGTCCCTAGGAGCGACCATACCTCAATGGTAATAATAACCTCCAACACGTCTTCGAAAAGACGGGGAGCTTCCATGCAAAGTGGTCATCACCTCCACACATGCACTTCCTCGACATCCCAGGAGGCAACCTATGGTAAAGGCTCTCATTATTCTCAACACTTAGGGATAAACTACGTGTACAATGAACGTGTAGGTGCATTCGTAAAACCTAAATGACATATGGAAAAAAACAAAAGGCATATTGGTCACATAAGTATCCTAAAATCTAGCTCTGGACTATACAAGTCTTCAAAGATCGGATTCCTCATCATCAATATGTCGACCACCACCAAAATGCTCTCAATCATAGATATAGCCCATTATTTAGACCTTATTCCTAGTCACTAGCTCTCGAAAAGAAAGCAAGGAGCAACAAGTCTTCAACCAAACACAAAAACAAGAGACACAAAGTCGACCGAGACTAGAGGTTTTGAGATAAGGGAATACATGTGTGTCCCACATGCATACAAAATGCAATCAAAGGGTGAGTGCATTCATGCAAATAATCATCATGCAGCACAAGTATATCATCCATATCTACACACAATGTAAGCAGAAGTATAAGATGAATAAGGTGAATATATAACAAACCATGAGAAACAAGTGACATAACTAGATTAACAGAAGAATCAACCAATGAAGTCAACCAACAAATACTAATGATACAACAATCATGCATGTGAAAGGTAAAGCAATCAAGAATCAAAAACTCTACCAAGCAATTAATAATCAAGTATACAAAAAGAAAAGAGGTATCTATCAATCAACTAATCAAAACCTCATTTTCCACAATTTGTATTCAAGCTTGACCCTTACTATCCCCAGTGGAGTCGCCATTTTGTGGAACCTGCGTTTTTGGCTATTATGCATTTCCCACTTAAAATGTGAGACTCGTTTTTATTTTTGAAAACAAAAACCATTTTAAAAACGGCTACTTATTTTGTTTTAATTTAAAAAGGAAAACAAAATAAGAAATAAAAACCCTAAATGTGACTCATGATAAGAAAAGACAGACTTGGGAAAACCGAGTCTAGATCTGGGGTTTAGGTTACTTATCGGGAATATACGATGGAAGCGTAACACCCCTCTAAGCCCCTAAAGTCGGGTCTCTACTAAACAAACTACGGAAAATATGGTTTTTCGCTAATCGATCAACAGATACCAAATACAAGCAATAATAATACATCAACACACCAAACATATATAAATGAAAAGACAAATAAATAAATAAGCAAAGTCTGATGAGAAAAAGTGTGTACCTGGGAGGCATGTCAGAAGCATTATCAATTAGGAAACAATGTTAGTGCAATAACCAAATACAAAATATGGACATTCAATTAGAATTTGGTTATAGATCAGATGTCAAATTATTAATTAAAATGATACATGGGATGCTCCGACCCCACCTAAGCTCATTTTTCTGCTATAAAATTAACTCTAAAAGATTTCCCATTTTATAGTAGGAACTATAGAATTAAATCACGTGTTCGAATTTTTGAAAACTGATTTGAAATTTGAGGTTTTGAAAAGTGGAGGTTTGAAATTTTGGAAATTGAGAATTTTGAAATGAATATGAAGTTTGAGAATTTTCAATTGAGATTTTGGAAATTGAATTTTTAAATTAAGGTTTAAATTTTGTAAATTTGAGATTTAGAATTTGGAAATCTGAAATTAGATATTTGGAGATTTGAATTTTGAAATTGAGAAATTGTAAATTTGAAATTATAAATTATACTTGGATTTTAAAATTGGAAACTTGAAAAATTAAAAAAATAAGAAATTGAGGAAGTTAAAATTTGAAATTAGGAATCTGGTAATAAAATTGAAACTTGAATCAAATTAGAAATCGTAGAATTGAATTTTTAAATTCAAAATTTTGAATTTTAGAAAATAAGATATTGGAAATTTTAATTTTGAAAATTGGACACTTGAATTTTAAAATTTGAGAAATGAAAATTTAGAACTTGAATTTTTGAAGGCTTGAGTTTTAAAATTGAAAATTTGAATTTTAGAAAATAAGAAATTGAGAATTTGAATAAGTTAAGGGGGAGAGTTTACTGAAACAAAAGTTTACTTGCTGAGAATGTGGCCAAAGGGCTTAATAAATGACTCAGGATTGATCCCTGGAGATATGATGTAGTTTTCATGCTCTAATACGGTGAAAAAGCACTAACGTTGAGTCTAGAGAAACGATATGATTTTTTTAACTAAGTCCCGATGAATTGGAAAAATGGCCTAATGGGTTGGGCCTAGAAAAATGATATGGTTTTCTTAACTAAGTCCTAATGAGTTGGTAAAAGGGCCTAATGGGTCATTCAGAGAAATGATATATTTTCTTTAACTAAGTCCTAATGAGTTGGTAAATGGCCTAATGGTCAATACCTTGAGAAATGATGCGCTTTTCTTAACTAAATCCTAAATGGCTACATAAAGAAATGGTTGGACTTTCTTGACTAAGTCTTAATGAGTTGCTTGAAGTGGACCTAATGGGTTGTATATAAAGAAATTGTTGGGCTTTACTAAATCCTAAATCATTGCCTAAAGGACCTAACGGGCTTCTGGACATGTTAAATGGTTGAAGCCGATAAGTCTTAATTGCTTGACATGTTAAATGGTCGCTTTCGACTAAGTCCCCAAGAGGTTTGGTCAAATGTCCTAGCCTGTGGTGGACATAAATAGATGGTTGACTTTCTCGACAAGTCCTGAATGCAGTTTATCAAATGATCCAATGTGTTGGGCCTAGAGAGATGGTAGGGCTTTTTTGACTAAGTCTTAATGGGTTTGATCAAATGTCCTAATGGGTTTGATTAAATGTCCTAACGAGTTGAGCCTAAAGAAATAGTAGGGGTTGATTGGATTCTAATGGGCTTAATCAGCAGACCTAATGGATTGGCCGAAGGGTTTAATGTGAGTCACAGAGGAAATGATTTGTAGGAGTAATAATAATAATGCATGGTTATCAGCTAAATTAAAAAAAGGTGACAATAGAAAATGGAAAATAACTAAGAGGAGAGAGAAAACCATCAAGCATGTGGAAGTGAAAGAAAAAGTGTGAGAGTGTAGAAGTAATACCACTAATATATGAGAGAGAGGAAGCATACAAGTTTGTAAAAATTGCAAAAGTGAGAATGAGAATTTGAAATATTAATGAAGAGACATAACACGTGATGGTAGTGTGATAGTGATGATGAGAGAGAGTTACTAAGATAATAATGTAATGATGAGAGCTAGTGGAATGATTGAGGGAATAATAGAGTAATAATGGAAGTGAAAGACTCAAAGTTAATGAAATAAAAAAATGGTAATAAATAATGCAAAAATTCTAACTCAGAGAAAAACTGTCAGTAGGTGGAAAATAATATATGAGAAAACATGATTGCCAGAATTATTACAACATGGAATGAATCTCTATATAACAAAATCAAGAGTAATATAACACAACATTTGGACTGCACATCATTCATCATACTTAGAAAATTAAACAACAGTTGATAAGTGTATCATTCATACCCAAAAAAATCACTATTCATACACAAAAAAAAAAAAACTACAAATCTAATCCTTTAAAAACAAACAATTCATACCAAAAACAAGATAAACCCAACTTAAATGAAAAAGAGATATAAAAACGATTAATATATCAACAAATATTCAAATTAATCGCAATAGACATATATATATATATATAAGTATTCTTTAGTGTCAATACCCGAACTAGGAAAAGAAAAAAAAATGGCACAAATTTCTATGAGCAAAGACCCTTTACTTATTATTATACTCACTCCGTTTCATTGTTTCTCTCACTAACATTTGACATTAGATTTCAAAACACACCACATACATTATTCCTAATACAAAACACTATTTCACTCAATCAAACATCTCAACATGTGAAACAATAAAACCAGGATACCAATATAGTTTCCCAAACAATTCTCATCATTATTACAAATCATTAGTATAACCCATATTGTAAGACCCGAGAAAATTCAATTTTTCAAAGTGCAAAATCGTAATTTTGGTCAAAATCCAAATTCTATTTTCTAGATCTTGATGAAGAACTAATTTCACCGTTGGAATCGTTTCGCAAAATCTAGGTAGCATGTCGACCGTCAATTCGAGATAGTTTGACTGCATGTTTTTTGAGCGCATCGCGTATCGTGCCGAAAAACGATATACGACATGACGTTAAAGTCACATATAACACGTATCATGTTACACATGCGTATGGATAGAGAGATGATGGAAATGCACGGGCTTGTATACAAATGTCGAAAATCCAGTGGTTTATATGATGGGCATTATTAAATTTGTTTAAATGAGGAAAAAGACGAAAGAGTGAATAGTAACTCATCTTCCATTAATTGAGACAAAAAGGAAAACGGAGAGGCACTAACAATAGTAGCTTAGATTTCGCTTTAGTGAGAGAGTAGAGAGACTTCTTAGATTTACTACATCCAACTCGTCGAAACTTCTGGCAAGAAGCAAAGCCGCCGACGATCGAGACTCAATACGCTGCGGGATCCGTTTCAGAAGCTTTCGACAAACCCGCGAGCAGAGATTTATCCTACTCGGGTTTTACACTTTATTTAAGTGTTTTAATGTTTCGGGTTTGGCCGAGGCCTCAACTAAGATCGATTCACCTCCCAAAACTCGGGACCGAAGTGTGAAATTTATGAGCTCCAACACACACCTGCGGATCGTAAGTGGCTATTTGGGTGTTTATTTCATAAATTTATGAAATAAATCTCGTGGTTGGATGGTAATGAGGGGCCTAAAATGGCTTGAATTGTGCGGAAAAATGTAATATGGCCGTGAACCGTGAACGGTAACCCGAGGGTTTCACTGTTCATATGAATAGTGTTCACAAAATAATTTTTGTGAAATAATGTGTTTGGTTGAGTAATTCAAGTTCAATTGCCCGTGTTTGATAATTAGCCCAAGTGAGTTAATTTTTTGTGTAATGAATTGTGAAATTACATGACATGTTTGTGTGATTTAAATTATGTGAATATATGCATTATTATATATTTACACGTGTTATAAAATTGTATTTAACTGCATCACGCATTCCATATATCGGGCAATCTTCGAACACAGGAGTGAGTGCATGAGGTGATTCTCGAGAGAATGGTTTTTGAGGGTCAGACCAAATAATAATAATTATCTGAGGTAGTCCATATAAATATCAATCGTCGTGAGCTCTACCCAATTGATATACACTCGAGGGTAGTCCACTAAATATAACATCGAGTTTCCATCCACTACTTATACTCTGAGAGGGTTGTCCACAAATAAAAAACAAACATCTGTTTGAAAATAAGGTTTCTACACGTACAGTAAGTGTGAGGGAGCTCTGAGGACTCGAGATATGAGTTGATTATGCAGACATTCAAGTAGGATCACGCAGCCATTTGAATGTATGTTTTCATTGGAGAATTGCATATGCACTTAGGTGAAGAGTAGCCCAATTAGGGTGATTCCACTACTGGGCGATAGCTCACCCTGTCGAGGGATATTATTTTTCAGGTACAGGGGGCGCTCGAGAAGATGGATCTTCCTAGGGGCCGATACAAAAGAAAGTCGGATTGTGGCTTTGGTATTATGATGTATGACATGTATTAGAATTCTAGAATTTTAATATATGTGTTGTATAAGAGTAAATCATTAACTCTTGAACTATGGTTATATAGTTGGATATATGTATTGTAATGAGTATTGATTTATGGGCCCAAGAGGCCGTTTTTACTCATGTGATTGATGTTGAGACAGGTTATGTACATGTTATGTATCCCGGGTAGAGCTCCCCGTACAAAGGAGACTCACTCGATTCGTGGAGAAATGCCCACACCCGACATTCACGAGTGTTTCCGCGGGTTGACGGGTAGTCAATGGACCCCCGAGAAATGGGGCGTCATAGCTTGCATCGAGCTTGCATACGGCTACCTAAGGCTTGAGGATTCGGGGCTTAGCCATAGTCTGAGGGTGTAAGAACATCACCACTAGTGTGGTCTGATGTTAAGTTTAGGTAATGAGATTACTTAGGAAATCGCTGCAGACAAAATCCAGCATATCGCATGTATGTGTTTGGTGTTTCAGGCGATTTGATGAAATGTTGTGTGAATGGTGTGCATAACATGATTTGTTAAGTGTGTTGAGGAGTGATTGTGTGTGCTTAAAGATTAAAGACATAGAAAGAATACGATGTGTCGGGAAATTTTTTAGAAGTTTTTATAAAGGTGTAAAATCGGGAAGTGGGAAATTAAAGAAAATAAATTTTAATAAAATTATTCGTTATTGATACGAAAAATATATATGTATATATGTTTTTTCGGGTATTTTCCAGAGGGGCCTAAAGAAATGAAAAAAATTGCAGTAGACACCGGGAACGGGCGCCCGCCCATTCGAGCATAAGGCTGTGGCAATCGGGGCGTCACTGGGCAGCGAGGCGCAGCGCCGCGCCTGGCGAGCGAGGCGCAGCGCAGTGGTATGGAGGTGCAGCACGCTGACGACGGGGCGCAAAGAAGGCGGCATACCGCGACGTGGCTACGGCGCCGCGACATCTACTTCGCCAGTGCCTACGACACGGCCATCGCCATACTGGCGCCTTTACGCGCACCGGTGCTGTCGGGCCGGGTCATGGTGTGCGCAATAATCGCGGCACTTGACCGCGACTCGCATCGCTTCAGTCAACGCGCATCGTTCATCACAAAAAAAAAAATTTCGAAATTTTTTTAAAAAATTAAACAAATAAAATAGGACAAAATTAAAAATGAAATTTTAAAAAATAAAATTTTGTGGATAAAAAAATGATTTAATATGTGAAATGATCATTCCGCATGCTCAGAAATGCGTGGACATCGGATATGAACTATTTTTTGTGTATGAATAGTGTCTCGGCCGTAGCTTGGCGCCAGTGGATACCGCATTGTATTTAACTTCCATTTGAACCGTAGATGGCTAGTAGAGGACGAGGACGTAGAGGCGCTCCACGGTAATCGGGTCGTGCACCACCGACATTCGACCAGCCATCGTTGTTTGACCGCCAGGCCTTTGCAGGTCAGAGGTAATGGCAGGTATAAGCTATAGCACAGGATGTTATGTTATAGTCGTGGAGGTCCTAGTAACCTCCGTGAGGTTTGTGTGGCGCATCATCTTCCGACATTCAATGTGGGAGGGAGATCTCGATGGTGGCACTATCGGTTCATGCAGACAGAAGGTGTTGTGGAGGCTACGAGATTACCTCCGATGCCACTCAGATCGTGTCGCCCAAGTGCTTCGCCTGTAGGCGAGAGCCCAAGTATGGGCGGAGATGGGCAAGGACCTCAGAGACTTGGGAGGCTATGACATGGGCGTAGTTTCCCCAGAGCTGCTCTCGGCGGGTAAGTACTTTCCCGCATACCGGTGGAGGCATGCGATGCTCAAGAGGTCCTAGAGCTGAAGCAGGGGGTGATGACGGTGATGGATTACGTGCTCAGTTCACAGAAGGTACCGACGGTCGTGATGATTACGTGGCCACGCATACGGCCAAGGTTGTGAGGAGATTTGAGAATGGACTAAGTTGTCCATTCCCAAGCCGTGATTGTAGGACTACTATAGGATACGGACTCAATGGTCGGGACAACTCGACCATGCAGATGTAGGACGGCCTGAGCACTCAGATAATGAAAGTGTTGGTGAGTGTGCAGGAATGAGAGCTCGCCTTCTTCCGCTCAGAAAGAGGCAAGAGCTTCGCTCTAGTTCACGAGTTTCGTAGTCGCGCCATCCGAGCCTGTGTGATGTATGAGAGTCGCTACCGCGAGCAGATGGTGTGCTTCCCATTGTCAACAAATACTGACACACGAGAGGATCGCCCCAGAGATGTGGATCTCATGGTTTTGGGACGCACATTCCCAACTCAAGCAGCAGATAGGAGAGATACAAGACGCTCCTCCGCCGAAAGACGGCACAGCGAGCCGCCCCGCTCAAGGAGCTACACCTGCACTCACATTTCCTCATAGGCAAAACCCGAGCCGATTATAGGCAGAGGCGTAGGACGAGCCCACAGCAAGGACATTAGGGTCCAGGCGTGTCTACGCCAACACACCGCAAATGGAGTCAAGATCGTACCTACCATACAGTATCGTTTTTTACTATCTCGCCTACGGGCAAGAGTGTTATTTTGATTATGGTGCTTTGCATTCATTCAATATCATTGTGACTGGGCCAGGATAAAGTCAGCTTGGGAGGTTGAGACCTTAGAGGAGCCTGTATGTGAGTTCTCTCCTAGGGATTAGGCGAGAATAGGGATGATATGTCGAGGTTTTTCGCGAGTTTGAGATCTCTGGGACTCTACTCACAAGGACCCGAGGATCATGGACATGTCGTAGTTCACATCCCTGCATGGATCACAATGTACCATGTGGTCGCATCGATCAGGAGCGCAGGAGGGCATGCTACCGCCTACACGCATGATGCACACGTGTGGTATTTTGTGGGGACAAGCATGACATTTTACCCCCGCATACTTACAGTTCGTGTCAGATAAGCAATGGGTCAGCTAGAAGTGAAATTCTTACCCTGCAGGGACGAGGAGAGACAAGACTTGGGATCTACCTCTCGAATAGTTTTGCTAGTATGTGGATGTTTTTCCAGACGAAGCACTGGACTACTCCATAGAGGGTTGTGACTTTGGTATCGAGTTACACTCTGGTACTTCACCCATCTCTATGACTTCGCATAGGATGCACCCGCTTGAGTCGCAGAACTCGCAGTACGCCATGGTGGAGTTATCGGGACAAGGGGCTCATTGTACTCAAGCACTCACTACCGGGGCGCTCCGGCTTCTATTTGCGAAGAAGAAAGACAAGACCCTTCGACCGTATTACTGATTACGTGATAGCTGAATGTGGTTACGATCAAGAACCTGCACCTATCGCCGAGGATTGATGATTTGTTTGATCGCTTGAGAGGAGCGCGAGTCTACCCCAAGATGTATCTTCGCCTTCGCGACCGTTACCATCGCTTGAGGGTTAGGGATACGTGATATCCCAAGTGACAACGCTAGACACGCTATGGGCACTTCGGAAGTTTACAGTTGATGCCTCGATTGGACGAGAATGCTACCAGCAAAGATTCACGATCTCACGACAGGTATTCCAACCCTATCTAGACTTCGCCTTGTTTGGTGGGCCTTCGTGGATGACATTTCTCGATATACTCCCGCTAGAAGGGAGCATGAGTATCACTTGAGGATTGTGTTACAGCTTGTCAGAGACCATCTACTAGGACACTAAGTTCGCGAAGTGCTCGCCATCGAGGCGAGATTCGGGACAAGTGGGCGCCAACATCAGCGTGTCGGTTGATCCAGAGAAGGTCGAGGCCGCGGATGACTGGGAAAGGCCAAGTCGCCAAGATATGTAGTTTCGGGATTGGATGGGTACGTAGGAGATTCATCGAGGATTTCTCCCGAATAACAACAACACCTATGACGCGGCCACTCCTAAGGAGGTCAAGCTCACTGGGATGACCAAATGCGGAGGAGGCAGCATTCCGTGAATTGGAAGAGGAGACTTACCCACTCTCCTATCTTGATAGTCCCGGACAGGGGATAGGGGTACACAGTGTTATTCCTCAAGGGCCGGACTGGGATGTGTTTTGATGCAACCGTGAGGGCAAGAGCTCGCGTCCCTACAAATAAGAATCACGAAGCGCACTACCCCACACACCGACACGGAGTCGTACGTGAGTCTCGCCTCAAGATTCGCGCCCACTCACTTATATGGGAGAGGGAGAGGTGCACTGCACTCCATAAAAGTCTGAAGTATATTTTCACGCAGCGGTACCTTAATATGAGGCAACGCAGATGGATTTGGAAAGTTCCGTAGGATTATGACTTTTACCTTTTCATTACCATCCTCGGTAAGGCAAATGTGGTGGTCGATGCACTCCGGGCCTAAGTCACTGGGAGTATTAGCTAGTATAGCTTCTGAGTATGGATGCTCGAGATCGTGGGACAATTTGGGCTACAAAGATGTTGAGTAGACTCGTGGTACGCTGGGGAGTTTAGTGGCTACACCGCTTTGGCTGAAAGCAGAAAGTGATCGAGTCCCAAGTGTGACGCAGAGATAGTGTGTCCATCAAGGACCGTATAGTCGTGCATGGGTGACGAGGGTCGACCATCCACAATGTATGGTAAGCTCCTGGGATAGAGTACGTAGTGGCCCTATCTCGACCGATTCCGAGAGAGTAGATTCTTGCAGGAGTTTCACCGCTTCTCGATTCGCTGCGGCATCCAGTGGCACGAAGATGTACCGTGATCTTCGCCGCCACACACTCTGAAAGTGGACGAAGAGAGACACGTAGGGACTCTCAGGCGATGATGTCTCACGGTCGCAGGTAAAGGTCGTGGAAACGGCATGCCAGGCTACTTCGGGCCTATCGCGAGGTGGCTTAAGGAAGTCGGAGCACGCTACGATGTACTTTGCGACCCACTTTTGCCACGTACAAAGAAGCAGAGGCATGACGCGCTGGGTTGTGATAGTAGGACCTGGCCACGAAGTCGACATTTTCTAGTCAGTATGATGACCTTTAGCCTTGAGACTCCGCTGGTCAGATATTCGAGAGATAGTTGTTACATGGAATACCAAGATCCATAGCATCTGGGATAGTGGACCGAGGTTTACAAACGACTTTTGGAAGAGTTTCCAAAGGCTGGCACATGATCGACCATGAGTACAACTTTCCACCACGTGCATAAACGGTCACCCGAGAGGACTATACAGTGTTAGAGGACATGTCGCGAGTACGCATTCCTGATCATATGGGTAGTTGAAGAGCACTTCGTCTCTGGAATCTGTCTACAACAACAAGCTACTGTGCAAGTATACAAATGGCACCATACGAGGCATTGTGCTGAGACCATGTAGATCACCGTTATGTTAATCAACAGGTGGGAGAGAGTTCCATCAATCGGGGTCCCCGATCTTATTAGAGACACCTCCGAGAAGGTGAGCTTGATACGACGTACCGCCTTTCTTACGCTCAGAGCTCCAAGCAGGCGAGCTATGCAGATGTACGACGCCGACCCTTAGAGTTCGAGAGGGTCAGATCACGCTCAAGGTGATGCCTAAGAGAGTGAGCTACAGGTCAGAAATGGCGAAGCCTATCGCCGGCGCTTATTAGGCCTTCGAGATACCGAGATAGGCACAGCGCATCAGTCAAGGGGCATCGCCAACACGTCAGTGTCCACTTCAGGTATTTCACGCCCATGCTCCTGGCAGCATCTAGATCCACCTCATGTGGGCGGATTGCGATGTGACGAGTTGACACCGACGGGACCTTGGCGGCGGACTAAATACAGATGAGGAGTAGCTGTTGATCGTTTACGACGCAAGACCGTGAGGCAGCGAGGGTGCATGTGGCACCTACGGAGGATGAGCCAACGCTGAGTGCGAGGGACACGTACGCGGCCACCTATCCCTCTCTGCTTAGGATGAAGGTACTTGATTAGTCGTTTAATAATTAAATGACGAGTTTACATGCATGGTAGAGTGCACGTTGCATATGCATGTGAGTGAGTATGATTGTCCAGAATTTCGGGACGAAATTCCTTTTAAGGAGGGGAGATTGTAAGACCCGAGAAAATCCAATTTTCTCAAAAAGAGCAAAATCGTAATTTTGGTCAAAAATCCGAAATTTATTCTCTAGATCTCGGATGAAGAAATGGATTTCACCGTTGGAATTGTCTCGCGAAATCTAGATAGCACGCCGACTCGCCACCCGAGATAGTTGAAATTTACACGCGAGGTATCGCTGTGACGCTGGCCGAAAAACAACATATGATGTGAAGAAAGTCACATATAACATGTACTCATGTTACAAAAGGTGCATGGGTAGAGAGATGATGGAAATGGACGGCCGAGATAATTCCAAATGTCGAAAATCCAAAGCTTAGGGACATGATGGGCATTATTAAATTTGTTTAAATGAGGAAAAAGACGAAAGAGTGAATAGTAACTCATCTTCTCCATTAATTGGAGACAAAAAGGGAAAAACGGGAGAGGCACTTCCAGTAGCTTAGATTTCATGAGCGAGAGAGAGAAAGAGACTTCTCTCTAGATTTGACAAGGATCCGACCAATGAAATCCTTCGGCAAGAAGCAAAAATCGTTTCACGTTGATCTCGGCTGGGAGTTTTCGACAAACCCGTGGAGGTAGGGGATTTATCCTACTTGGGGTTTACACTTTATTTAAGTGTTTTATAATGTTTCGCTTTTGTCAGAGGCTCAACTATCATCGATCTCGTCCCAAAACTCGGGGACCGAAGTGAAATTCTATGGAGCCCAAATACATGCCCGTGATCGTGTGTGGGTCGTTTGGGTGTTTATTTCATAAATTTATGAAATAAATCTTGTGTTTATGGTATGAGGCCGGAAATGGCTTGAATTGTGCGGAAAAATGTAATATGGTTGTGAACCGTGAATCCAGAACTCCAAGGGTCACTGCATGTGGAATAGTGTTCAGTCAATTTTCGTGAAATAATGTGTTTGGTCGTAGTAATCTGCTGAATTGCTCGTGTTTGATAATTAGCCCAAGTGAGCTAATTTTTTGTGTAAGGAATTGTGAAATTACATGACATGTTTATGTGATTTAAATTATGTGAATATATGCATTATTATATATTTACATGTGTTATAAAATTGTATTGGAATTGGCATCATGCATTCCATATGCATTGGGGCACCCTAGAACAATAGGAGTGAGTGCATGAGGTGATTCTTATGAGAGAATGGCTCGGAGGGTTAATTAAATAATAATAATTACTCCGAGGGTAGTCCATATAAAATACTGAACGCCTGAGTCGGCCCAATTGATATACACTGAGGGTAGTCCACTACATACGACCTGAAATTGGCCCAATTACTATATCTGAGAGTTGTCCACAAATAAAACAAACATCTCGTTGAAAATAAGGTTTCTCATAGTCGCATTGAAAGTATACGCTGGTGAAATAAGGACTCTGGCATGAGTTGATCATGTAGTATTATTCAAGTAGGATCACGCATTTACTTGAATGTATGTTTTCATCTGAGTACTGTGCATATGCACTGGGGTGGGATTTAGCCCAATTAGGGTGATTCACCATCGCGATAGCTCACCCTGTCGAGGGATATTATTTTTCAGGTACAGGGGGCGCTCGAGAAGACGACCCTTCCTAGGGGTCAAACAAAAGAAAGCTGCCGCTGCTTGGTATTACGATTTACTTACATGACACTTAGGGAATTTTAATATATGTGTTGGGAGCAAGAGTAAATCCTTAACTCTGAACTATGGTTATATAGTTGATATATGTATTGTGATGAGTATTATTTATGGGCCCAAGAGGCCGCTTTTACTCAAGTGATTGATATGGGACAAAGTTATGTATCCCGGATAGAGCCCCCATACAGTGAGACTCCGCCCGATTCGTGAGAAATGCTCTGGGTCACTCCGACATTTACGAGTGTTTCAAGTGGTTGACGGTTAGTTAACTACCCCCGATGGGGCGTCACACATATACAATAATCATTTTGAAAGCTTGAAATCATAAAGTGATGAACAAAAAAGTAAAATAAATAATAAAACAAAATTAAGCTCTGTTCTTATCATCCTGAATGATAAGAAAGATAATAACAAAAAAAATTAACAAGATAGAATAAATAAAAAGATAATAAAAATAAAACAAAGAAAAAAGGGAAAAAGGAAAAACAAAAACTAAACACGAAGAGAGTTAATCCCGATGGCGGTCACCGAGATTCTCGAAAATTTCCTTTGCCAATGTGAGTGTTTCTCCTCGAAAAATAGTCCCCTAAAATCATTATACTCTCTACTTTCTCTCCACTTTGTTTTCTCTTCGAGGCTCTCTTCTTCATGTCTCTAACAACTTTGTATCCCTTTCTTTCTTTCCTCCTTCCTCCTTACTCTGTAGGTCATGCCATCTGAAAAAAAAAAAAAAAAAAAAGATTCCTTCTCAGAAAATGAAAAGAGGCATATAATAGATGGATGCTCCTCCCTAAAACCTGAAAGGATCATTTTATACTAAAGATAAAAGATCGCGTTGGAGCGCCGCCTGATAGTGTATGGTTGTACAGTAACGCAACCTTAACGTAATATGTAACAGCAACAACAACGCTGTACAGCCTGCTCTCTGCTGTAATAATATGTAATATATATATATATATATACTTAATATCTATTAACAAATTCTAACACCTTAATTGATGCAGCACAGTTCAGTTGATTTGTGTTTTCTTTCTTTTCCATGTGTTGGTTTAAACCCACTTTATTCTTGTATTTACTCATCAAATTGGTGACGTAGTTTATATAGTTGTATGCTTGGTATATTGCAGAGAGAGGTTTGTATTAATTCCCATTTAGAGCATACGACAGTGAGATGGCATCATCAGTCAAGGGTTTGGCGAGAGACCAAGATTAAGACTGACTTTATGATGAGATTTTTCTTCATAATTTTGATTGTTTGTTTGTGTTAATGATATGGTTGTAATTTAGTGGTTGAAAACTTAAATTGGTGAAATTTAAGCAAACGGACATAACATTCTGTGGTATTTACAAAAAATATGTTAAATATTTATTTCAATCAACGAGTACTACCTTAATAAATTGGCAAGTACTATCTTAATCAGTATCTGAACTCTGATTATAATCTGTGTGGATTTATAACCATACTTAGCTGCATTTGACAAGTCTTAGGTAATAAAGTCCTAAACTATGGAGACACCACATCAGTGAACCTTATTTTCACATAAGTTAATTGTCTAGAGCTGTATGGCGTATTTTGATGGAAGGGTTGCATACAGGACATGTAGACCAGAAAGTTGTTTTAATTGGCGATCAGTATATAATATAATGAAGTTCGATCTTGCATTGGAAAAAAGTTCATATATATCTTGCTAGTTCTAGGTACTATCATAATGAATAATGATTTAGAATTTTTGTGCTTTGTGTTCCTTGAAATTAATAGTATTCAGTGAGTTCTTTTCAAATCTGGGTGTTAAACTTTTTAGTGGTGCATTAGTGAACATTTTTTTTACATATATTATTGACCTTGTTGCCTATAGCTAATTATTTATATAATAAAATATTTGTATAAACTGGTACTGCCTTATTGAAAAACATTATAATTTTGTTAACTCAATGAATGTTTTGATGTGGGAAAGTTGTATACCACATTGCATTTAGCGACTTTCGGAGGATTGGTTTTAATTCTGACTGGTTATCACTTAAATAGTTTGAAATTCACCTTGAAAATAAAAACTATGTGATACTAACTTAATTGATCACAGTACTATCATAATAATTTCTTGACACATAACTTTTTCATGCTTTTGTATTCACACATGAGCATTAAGGGTTCCTTTTCCCAATCTTGGGTGATAAAACCCTACTGCTTATAGGACACCACATAAGATAACATATTTAGTACATAAGTGACATGGTTGATAATCTTAGTTTGGGCTTACACTAGGAATTATTTTATGGTGGAAAGTTTATTATAAATTGTGGAAGCTTTTGATGTAGGATAATATCAATTATCAAGAATACAAAAATAAAGAAATCGACTTTATAAAGGTACTCACACTCAAAGGTTTTACTTTTGATTCGACCAATTATACCTACATCGATAGATGAGAGAGAATCTTTCTACTATTCGTGCAAACACAGAGTACAAGGTTGGAAAGTATCAGGAAAAATCATAAAATAATAAAAAACCTAGCATGTTCACAGTACCAAGAAAACACCTCAAAAACTCCCAATCTTCAAACCCTTACATTTGTGCACACACCAAATAACCTTTATAACCCCATCTTTCTCTCATGACTTTTCCTTCTCATGGCTAGTATTTAAAAGATATTCTAAAAAGCTTTCCTTATTCTGCAAGGAAACCTAAAATCTAAAAATATAACAATTAAGAATTATCTGATAAAATATTCTTTACATAAAGTCAATCTTAATAATTTAGACATATTCTTATAATCTCCACTTTGATCGAATTCGTCGATCAATTATCCATCACAACTTGATAAAGTAATCGGCTCACTTTGAACTGAGATTCTTTTTATCTTCATCTCTTATTGCTCCATATTCTTTTGTTTTTGAAAGATCTTTGAAAGCAGGCTTTGATGCATTGTTATGAATTGTGGAAGCTTTGATACGGGAAGAATATTAAAAACAAAGATAAAGATATCGACATAAGGAGTGAATGAGGATTTTAATGTGGTTCAATCAATTTATGCCCATATCACGGATGAGAGGAGAATCTTCCACTATTCTTACAAACACAAAGCACAAGATTGGAGTATCAAATATTACCTTGACTAGGAAAATAAGCAAAATAACAAAACCCTAGGATACCCACAATGTATCGAAAATATAGCTCTTATTATCAAAACCACTACATATGGAGCACATCGAATAGCCTTTACAAGTCCATATCTCTCTCATGACTTTCCTCCTCATGACGTAGAATATTTATAAAGATATTCCTAAAAACTTTCCTTATTCTATAAGGAAACCTAATATTATAATAATATAACAACTATGAATTAATTAATACTAAATCAGAATTTGAGATATTGTAATAGTATGTTCACCCCAAGACATGTCTTGATGGTGGAAAGTTTGTTTTACCCTAAGACAGCAAAATCTAGAATGAGTTTACTTGGCAGGCGCTATATTAATGAACTTTAAAAGGTACTATCATAACAAGCGTACGGACTATCTTGTCAAATCTAGTATCACCATAATGATCAGTGGGTTAGAACTTTTTTGTTTGCCATTATGTTTATCATAATTTTGATGTCTTCAAACCAATATAATATCCTCATTTTTTTAATATATATCTTTATTTATTTCATGTTTTGTTTTTAGGTTTTGGACCAAGAAGTATTGTTGGTATTTAGTAGTATAAATTTGTATTGATGAAAGTTATTTATTCGATGAGAATAAAGAAAATATTTTTATGTTGGTATTTAGTGAATTGTAGAATTTGTATTCAAATTGAAAGTTATTTGTTAATGAGAATAAAGAAAATATTTTATGTTGTCTGATGGGGTTTGAAATAATAGGCTAGCAAACGAGATGCGACCCTGACGTCTCGAGGATTAAAGCGATTACAGTACTGTGATAGGCCCTTAATGGTATCCCGAATGCGAGCGAAAGCAGGGCTGACTAAGCCCTTTAAAGACTGGCCTTGAGACCAGTATTGGAAACACCCGATCTCCACGATCGGAAAGTAGGATGTTCTAATCATTGCACATCAATTATCCCTTATTAATGATTTACGATAAGGAAAGAAAACCTCCACCCGATAGGAGGAATATCTTATAATATATAATGAAATATACTATACGTGTCATCATCGACTAGGAAAATTATCATGATCTCATTAAATGCAAGCCACCCCCATTGGTGAAAGGTAGACAGACATATGCATAAAACTTCATTCCCTAAATAGTTGATCTTCTCTTTCATTTTGGAAAGAGCAGCTTAGGCATTGGAGAGGAAAGACAGCGGGCGAGCCTGCGTCCTTTTTGTTTCTTGTTTTTGCGGAGGTCAGCGTCGAAGGCTGCGGGCCAAATAGAGCAATTCGGCATAACTCTCCCAACTAAGTTCCGGTTGAAAAGCATCGTCGGTGGGAATGATAGTTCTTTAAAATGGCCGACCTCGGTGGTGATGGTATCCTTCCCGAACACAAGCGGCTACGCTAATCCTTTAAGGATGTAAGACCTTGACTGATGGATGTGACCTCCAGGAGGCACGCTAAGCGTGCGAGTCAACGGACCCGAGGAGTGGGGTGCTCCGCATCCTGACCAACACTTGTTGAAAGAATTGGAGCAACTCACCAAGCAAATACAATTCCCCAGGGGAACACGGCGGGCGTAGCGAACCTATTACGGAAAACGACACCTGCGACCCTCGTCGAAGCTGATAGAGAAGAAACTAGCCACACGGGGGCATGATCCTTACCAGCCCCTCGGGCCGTAATGAGGAAGGTAGGCGGGGAACAACAAGGCGATAGGCCCATCCTTTGCTCCGCCGGCGCGAGACGAGAGGGGGTCGTGGGAGGCTTGAGGTTGAGGGACATCGGCGGGGGTAGCCACATGAAGGAAGCAATAAAGGGCCCTTCATTAGTCTCCCATGGGCGCCACAGTGCAATAAACCAGTCCGTTTCACGGTAGAGTCTTTACTTCTCACCCCGGCAAGTTCGAATGCAGCGAGATCTAGGCGTTAGATGGGAGCAAAGATTTATATGTTACCTCGTACATAAAAAATTAGATGGAGCTACTTGCGGATATCAGACCGTGCGATGTAGAGCCTTATTTAGCATCACTGAGGGCTGACGTGCTTTGGTTTATGACTCCCGCCGTCTTCCATCTCGACATTCCTGAGCTTTCATCGCGTGCGTCTCCCACTTTATGTCGAACAGGGCGTGCAGGAAGCTTATTATCACCCTTCTAACCACAAAAGCAGGCTCTTAGGAAGCTTGGTCGTATGTTCGGAGGTTTAATTCGAAGATAGATATTCTCGGCAGAAGTTGTATTCTTGCTTTCATTGCGGGGCACAGGGGAGTCTCGGTCGAAAGACCTAATGTTCTCTATCCTCAAGACTCTCAGAGCAAAGCATCGTAGGAGTCCTCCTGGAAATAGAAGTATATCAATGGTGAAAGAAGCCTCTGTCTGACGAAAAGCTCTTACTAAAAATAAAAGCGAGGCGGCAAAAAAAAGAGCAGAAGAAGCGAGAGATGTAGGCGGACGGGGACGAATCCCGAGAGGAGGCGAGAGAAAGCGAGAGCGGTCCCAGGTAAGATAAGGGGTATCGAGGGATCATTGAGACCACCTTAGCTTTGAGCTGCAACGGCGATATTCACCTCGTACACCGCCACGGCTGACCTCGATTAACCGTGGGTCCTCGTAAAAGTGCAACATGAAAGGTTTTTGGTGGCTTGACCCGGATGAGTCGGACCGGTTAAAAGTGATACCAAATCTGTGTGGTCCATAGGGGTCATGGACATCGAGCAATTGTGTCGACTAAGAAAGGAGATTGGATACTTGATCCGGCGTGGGCATCTCGGCCCAGTTACGTGTGGTCTTTAGAAGGCGGATCCTGGGAGAGCGGAGAAATAGAGAGCGGTCCTCGATAGGAGCGAGCGTGGGGGATCGCATGGGACCACCTCGACTGGGCTGCGGCGGCGATATTCACCTGCGACGATACACCCCTCTGCGGCCTGGTGTTGCGAGGTCTGCTGCGCAGTGCAACATGAAATGTTTCGGTGGTCATCGAGATGAAGTCGAGACCCACTAAAGAGGCTGATACCCAAATGCTGTGAGTTCCCACGAGGTCATGGACACGAGCGGATAAGCGCATCCATGCGAAGGGTGAATACGTCCAGATGTGGGCATCTCGGCCGTTACGTGGCCTCGAAGGGCGAGCAGTCGACCACCACCACCTCATCAACCCGACCTAGTTGACGCCAGGGCGTGCTTTAGGAGAAATCCATGCTTGTCTTCGGAGGGTTTGTAGAAGGAGGGAGAGTCCCAGCTCGGCCGGAAGGCCACTTGCGAAGAAGCGCTCGGATCGGAAACCTCAAGTACAAACAATATCCAAACTTCCTTGTTTGGATACTACCTTGGACTTCAACATGGAGAGGCGCGACATCCATGATGACCCGCGGCGGTAAAGCCATAGTAGGCGAACGTCCACGGGGTCCTTATACGACAAAGGCTCGGCAGACATCATCTTGCGTGGCACCGACAGTAGGCATTGGAAGGAAGCTAGAGCGATCAATGCACGCTGCGTGGGTTCTCGGGAGAAAGAGTACCACAGGGTGATGCGGTAGTGTTCACTGGGAGACCCCCATTGCCCGGTCTGACAAGCGGTGAGATTTCTCATGGTAGAAGCCCGTCGGCTACAATATGTTGCAGGTGACCTTTCTCCAATGCCGTAAGAGATTAGTTCCTCGCTTATCACATTTTCATCAAATTTCCAACGCAAATGGGTAGAATAGTTCGAGAAACCGCGATGTAGCGAGGAATATTCAGCATCGTGAAGCGAAACATGGTCGGCAACATCTACATGGTTGACTTGGCGTGCGAGGCGAGGTAACCACCCGACTGCGCTTCAAAGATCGACCTGTACAGGCGGCGACCGGCGAGTACCTCGTCTACATAGGGTCTAAACTAACGGAAGGCATTAGAACCCCTCTCATCCGTTTTCTAGAGCTAAACATGGAGGTATTCGCCTGGAAACAGGAAGACATGGGCAGGGTCGACCCGGCAGTGATTATCCACAGGCTGAATGTCAATTCCTCCTTTAAGTCGGTCAAGCAAAAGAGAGGTTTGCCCACTAGTGAAGGCGATTAATGAAAGAGGTCGGTAAGCTCCTCAGCGAAAATGATCAGGAGAGAAGTAGAGAATTGCAGCAGATGGTTGGTGATGAGTGCAAAACTCATCTATGTTTTGAAGTTCATTTCACATGCTATTTTGTGCATTTAATATCCATATTCATGTAAAACTCATAAATTTCCTCTAAACTTGGTTTGTAGGATTATTGTTGTAGTGATTTGGCAAAGAATAGGCAATATATTTCAAGAAAGAGTCAGCTGAGAGTACGCATGCGCTACTGGGAAGTTTATTTTTCTTACCATCTGGAACATAAAATGGTTCAAATTCCCTCATTCCTGCATTCTACATTCAAAGATCTTGCTTAGTACTCACACGCCAAATCCCAGGAGTTAAAAAATGAAAAATTATGGCCAAACAGTTGGAGAAGAAAAGCAGGGTTCTTTGTCGGGAAAAGTATGTCGCGACGGGAAGTATGTTGACCCGGGAAGAAGTATGTCAGCGACCAGGAGGTATGTCGCGACCAGCTGGTGCGACCAAAAATGCTAAGGAAACACTAAAAAGAGGCTGAAAATTTATATTTTGACTGTTCAAGCCCGTTCACCCTAGGATATATATATACTCGTTTTTAGGTAAAAGAGCGGGTGGGAAGATTGGAGAAGCCTCTCTCATGGGTTTCTCTCTCTAGACTACCCATTTTTCAGTTTTTTACGCAGATTTTTGATTTATTTTAGATTTAGAAGTAGTTTTAGAAGATTTTATTTCTTCAGAAGAGATTTGGTGTTGTATATGAGAGATTCGAGATTTCACTAAGGTTGAGACGGGTGGAAAGCTAAAAATCGGGATTTTCTCTCTCATTGGGTTTCTCTCTCTAAGCGCGATTTTCTTAGTTTTGTTTGCCAGTTTTTATTTTAATAGATCTTAGAGAGTAGTTCTGACTGATTTTATTTCTATTGAAGAGAGATTTGGATTATTAGCCTCAAATATTCAATTTATTCTTGTTGAGGGTAGAAGATTTAGCTCAAATCTAAATTTTCTCTTCTTATCTATGATTTCTTTCTTCATTTTCTTACTTTTTGTTTGATTGGTGATGATTGGAATCGATAATGGAACATTAAACACCCTCCCAGGGTTGAAGTTTAATTGTTGAACATTGATTCACGATTTTTTGGTATTTTGTGGGTTTGAATCTTGGTTATATAATTGTCTTATTCGCCTCAAGTGAATTTTTCGGAATATTAGTAGCTTATACCCGAAAAATTTGTATCTTTGCTCGATTCCGGACCCTCTTTGAGTGACAAGGATGGAGATTCTGAGGAGTAAGAGAAAGCTGTGCTTAGGGATATGTTAGACTATCTTGGAACTAATGAACTTTGAAAAATTACTTTGATAGATCTAAAGATTTTCGTAGTGTGAGGATTAATTAGATCGATGTATCAATTTAGTTTATCGGAGGTTTCTCCTTAGTAATGAAAGGATCTTGATCAGAGTGTTAGCAAAGATCTAATCAGGAGATAGAAAATTTTATTAGATTTGAAGGGCGAGATACCAATTACATTGGAGAAGGCTTGCATTATCTTGTCTATGAGGCGGGAATTCTTCGATCTGAAATGGTTGTGAAGTATTGAAAAAGAAAAACAATCAAATCTTAAAGAATGCCAAATTTTACAAGTAGCTATTTAGACCCATTTGTCCTGAAAAGGAATATGGTGTGTTAGATAGTGAAATGTAGTAGTGTATGGAAATCAGAGCTATGCATTGCTTCTCTTTGGAGAAATCTGGCAATTCAACTTACAATTGTTGCGCTTTGAGGAAATGCAAGCGTTTTGTAAATAATTAATACATACTAATGACTCTCTTCCTTTTCCATTTGAATTGTTAAATTTGTTGTTGGTAGGATTTTGGATTGATTTAAATCTGTTTTTGTTTCAGTCAATTGAGTTTTGATAGACATCATATTTGATAAGCCTAAATAGTGAAACCCTTGTAATCGGGTGATCAGTTGATAGGAGGGAGCCTCGATCCTATTAGATGCGATATCAGGACTCCCAAGTCCGTACGGCGCCATATATGACGATGACAGGAAGGGTTGAGTGTTGGGAGTACTTTTCATTTCAGTTTTTGAGTACACTTGCTTTTTGTTTCAAATCAGTTTTGGTATTTACCACATTCACTCCCTTGGCCATATTTTCCACATATCGATTTGGTCTCTTTACAAAAGTTTTGAAGCCCTTCGGGATTTGCGGTTCAATTTCTCTCATTGGAAGTTGACATTTTGAAAGAGCAGGCATTTGCTAATTTAGGGAATTTTATTTTTATTTTTATCTTTTTAGTTGTGATTTGTTTCTTAGTTAATTTTTATTAGTATTTTGTAGTTTATTTTCTTTTTGTTTTCTTCTTGTTGTTGGTACTTACATGGGAGGAACATTCAATAGAAGATAGATTTGCCTCCATAAACTGACTTAGTACTTCTTTGTAGAATTGGACCACAATGACTCACTCATGGAACAAGGAGTATTGCCTTATCAAGGAGTTCAAATCCCACATTTCAAGAGGAAGAAGAGGATTGAGCTTTCTGATAAGGAGCATATTTTTATCTACATGGAAGGAGGCAGAAGATGATTAATCTTCATGAGCGAAATTTCAGTTTAAGATTGCATGAGAGTCAACACTAGTGCTGGATTGAAAAAATGTAGAAGCTCAAATAGGACGCTTGGTCGACATTCAAGGAAAAATTCTCTGGGACCTCTCTAGTAACACTTTGCAAATCGATAATGGTGCATTAATACTCCTTTGAAGCGGTGTGCGAGAGATTTCCTATCTTGAAATACGTGGAGAAGGTGAAAATGAAATTTGAAATTGAAGAACAAGGCACTCTAAACAACTTAGATGATGAAGAGTCATTATTGGATAGCGAAATTTGAAGAAGTAAGTCAAGTAATGGCTATTGAAAACTTATTTAGTGAGAATTGACACATTTACGCTTCCCCATGGATTTTGTGACTTAGGGCATTGAGGGGATCTACAAATTCTCATATGCTAAGAAGACCACTTCTTTCACCGAAAACCTGACATGGATTGACATCAAGAGCTCACCTTGCTTGTGGGTGAGGAGAAAGCAAAGTTCAATCTTAACTATTGCAGCACAGCCCAGATGAGAAAGAGCCATGTGCGAAGAGTGCAACGACTGCTTCAATCAAAGAACCTGTTTAAACAGTCCCCATAAGCATAAATGTGTTTGCATCTACATCACATAGAGGAAGTATTTTTGAAAACCAATGGCTGAACACCATGTAATTAAAGGGTTTGAGTTTCTTTCCTCTTCCAAAGTCTGAAAGAAAACATCTTGGAAGCTGAATGGTTATGAAGAAGTGCTTTCGAAGATGAATGATTGGTCGAATGGAAGCAATTGCTTTTCCGATGAGTCTGATTTGGACTCTAAAAATTGGCTTGACTTCTTGGGAGGCAACTTCAGGCTAAGTAATAAGGATTCTATCCATTCTCTTTCTTTTTCTATTTTTTTTAGTTATTTTATTTGTTGTTGTTGTTGTTCAGATTTTTTTTTTTTTTTTTTTTTTGCTGTGGGATGAAAATTCAGCGGTGTTTCTTTTGTTAGTGTTTCGAGAATAAGATAGTTTGAAGCTCAACATGTTGTCATGACTAGTTTGCAGGCAAAGGCAGAAGATGAGAAAGTGGTTGATGTAATTATAGTGCTTGAAGTGTGAAAAAAAATGGAGTGGAGATGTTCATCAAATTTCGGGTTTTGAGATGAAAGAACCAGAATTATTGAAATATAAAGTTGGAAGGTTCATGATGTGCTTGAGGAGGTGAAGACAAAGAGATGAGTTTAAGCATGGTGGAAAGCATTAAGAGGTTTCTATTGGGAGGAATTTTGAGAGAATCATATAAGCATGAAGGACTTTTGAGAGATGGCAAGTGATAGGCAGAGACAAAGCAAGGAGAACCTAAGGAGTCAAGAAATCATCACCTTTGGACAACATTGAACATTCTGATTTTTATGTATTGATCGAGGCTCCAAATGGTTCACCTCAGCCCATGACCACATTCTACATTGAAAGAGCTTTCCAACGAGTCCACTACTACATCAATTCCGAGCTAAAATGAAGAGATATGAGTATAACAAGTTGGATAAAAAACAGTCTTGGTAGAATTCTTTACGACGTATTGCTCTGATCCCCATGAAGGCTTTTTAACCCTTTAAACCCATTTTCTTCTTCTCTTTATACTCTATCTTGCCATACTCTTTCCCTCTAACCCTTGTAACTAACCACTTTCAAATTCATCTCCCATCCGCTCAAATCTAAATCACATTCCTCCCCGATCCATCTCATATCATCTTGGCTTTAAACCACATCACAAACCCACAAACCTTTATTGAGCCCCGATTTTCCATCCATCATTCCAGAAGCATCAAGGAGTTACAATGGAAGAAAATTTTGTGTAGTTTGTTTGTTTGGGTTCTTTATTGGATCATTGTTGATTGTGGAGTGATTTTGCATGTATTGAAGGAGAGGTTTGAAGAATCAAAACTCACTATTGGGAAGGAAGTTGGTGCACACTAGTGTTGAGAAAAATGCCAAAGCCACTTTCATGGCTCCAAAGAAGCAAAGAGTGTATCAGAGGGTAGTACACCAATGTCAATGTCTGAAAATCATCAAGGTTCTATTCAAAGTGGCCAAGACTACCAAGGGAGTTCACTTTCTGACTCTCTTATTACCCTTTTTACTTTATTGCTTCCTTTTATCATTGATTAGACATTTAGGACAATGTTCATCTCTGATTTAGAGGTGTTTATTTTTTGTTAGTTTATCATGTCACACCCCAAATGTTGCAAATGACAACTTTGAGGATGAAATTTTTAAATTCTTTACGGATAATGACTTTGTTTGATGCTTCTAACTTACATCTTAGTTTGGTATATTTTTTTAGTTAGAGTTTATTGAGTTAATTGAGTTTTGCTTGGAGTTATTTGTGATGTCAATAAGGATATAAGTGAACCCTTGGAATATGGACAATATTAGAGATAATAGGACTTATTGCTTAATGAGTTATCTCTTTAATAGGCTATTTAGTCATTGGTTTCTCAAAATCCATGCACGTGGTCACTAAGTACCCAACCAGAAAATTAGTTTTGCTTGGGTTAGAGAAGGTTATGAGAATCCATCTAATTTTGATCTCCATAGGTTCTAGAACTTGTTCTATTATCACTTGAGCGAAATCATAGGCAACACAACTTGGTGTGAGGAAATGATAATATAGGCCATCATTGGAAGATTATTTGCCTTTACGATCTAACCCTATTAATACGCCTTGCATATTCTCTAGTACCAAGATGTTGGCAGGCCTTAAGAGCCAAAGTGCATTTATAAAAAAAAAAAACCAGACATAAGCCAATAACCTTCCTATACATCACTATCCCTCAATAAAGAACCAAACTCACCCATAACATGAGGATTTGAACATAATTGAGAAATGTGGTGAGAGCAAAGTTTTGTGGGAGTTATTTTCCTATGAATAACTCCCAGATTGTGAAATGAGTTAAGTTGAAAATCAAAAGAAGATTGTCAAAAAAAAAAAAAAAAAAAGAAAAAGATCAAGTGTAAAAAGAAGCAAAAATACAATAAAAAATCAGGAGGAGTAGGAGTCTAGTCTCGTGGCCTTCAGCCACCACATAGAGCAAGTAAATCTAGAGGTGTCTCAGCACCCTGTGCCTAAGGCCAATTGGTCTAGGAGCTATTGATTTAAAGCTCGCTAAGGGTTGGTAGAAAGCAAGGGGTTTTGACATGCACCACTCTAATAACCCAAAGAAAAGCACCTTGGTGTTTGTTGAAGAATGCAGAATTTGTGCAGAAAAGTGATATGAAAGGGAGTATGGAAGGATGCACCTAAACAAATTTTGGGGTGTTTTAGAGTGTCACTATCTTTGATGGTAAAAGCGAGGATGGAGTAGGGTATCAATAGGAAAATGTGTATGTTTGGGTAGGATTTTAGCCTAAAATGACTACTCGACTACCCCTTACCCAAGCCTTACATTACAAACATAAAGACCTGCTTGATCATGAAGAGTTGTGTGTGCCTACATTAGGGGAGAAGTGATAAGAACAACAAGCCTATGGAACCTAAATAAATTATCTTAGGAGATCCGCATTACTTATCTCAATTCTCATAAACTCATGTAGCTTGCTATTGTTTGGATAGAGAAGACCACACACACACACTGGTAAGGAATCATGATCTAAATTTTTTCTATTATGAGATTAATTCACTATTCAATGAATAAATTATCTTGATCATATTCTCATATTCCTTGTAGAGTAATTCTTGAGACACATATCACATACCCCCTTGCAAGCTTGATTACGATTTTAGTTTAAATAAAAATGTTGAAATAGACTCTTCTCTTTCATTTGGCAGGGACAAGCAACTGTTTCTTTCTTTGCTTGAGGACAAGCAAAACTTCACGTTTGAGGTGTTTTGATGAGTACAAAAACTCATCTATGTTTTGAGTTCATTTCACATGCTATTTTGTGCATTTAATATCCATATTCATGTAAAACTCATAATTTCTCTAAACTTGGTTTTTTAAGTTATTGATGAAAACAGTGATTTGGCACCAGAAAATGAGTAATATATTTTCAAGAAGAGTCAGCAGTGAGTCTCACAGCTACTGGGAGAATTGAATTTTTCTGTACCATCTGGAACATCAAATGGGTTCAAATTCCTCATGGCTGCATTCTACATTCAAAGATCTTTCAGCAGTATCACTTTTAAATCAGGAGTTAAAATGAAGAAGTTATAGCCCGACAAGTTGGAGGAAAGCAGTTTACTTCTCGGGGAAAGTATGCGACCGGGAAGTAATGTCGCGACGAGTATGTCGCGAAATATGTGAAAATATGAAAATATGGCCAAGGGAGTGAATGTGGTAAATACTCAAAAACTGATTTGAAACAAAAGTAAGTGTACTCAAAAGCTGAAATGAAAAGTATTACCAACACTGACCCTTCATGTGGTCTCACGGTCATACAAGTAATAAAGTGGACTACAGAATCAGGATATCATCTACCACAGTTGGAGTTCTCTATATAATTAGATTTGATCTTCCCCAGATTCTGAGGGCTCTTCACTATTTAGCGATGAATATGATGTCAGATAAAATCGATTAATTGAAAGCAAGCGATTTAAAACTAATCCCTGAAATCTACCAAATAAGCGCTACTTAATTCCAAATGGTATGAAGAGAGTCAGGATGAGATGATGACACAAAGCAGTTTGCATTTCAGCAGAAAAGCGTGTTGTAAGTTGAATGCTGAATTTCTCGAAGCGTGTAGTATGGCGGATTTCACTCACCACCATACAGCTCTCTCTAACGCTATATATGACCATTTTAAGGCGAATGGGTCTAAGTAGCTACTTGTAAATTTGGCATTCTTTAAGATTTGATTGTTTTTCTTTTCAATACTTCACAGTATTTCTTAGGGCGAAGAATTCTTGCCCCCGTAAGCGAGGATAATGCGAAGCCTTCTCGATGTAATTGGTATCTCGTCCGCTTCAAATCTAATAAAATTTTCCTATCATGAGTTAGATCTTTGCTAACTCTTTGGGATCAAGATCCTTTCATTAGACTAAGGAGAAACCTCGAATATAAACTAAGTGGTACATCATCTAATTGGTTGGCTAACGTTGTTCTGGTAGCGAAGCGGCAAGTGGCGGCTTTGCGCATCGATTTCACAGGACATCAACGGGGCCTGCAAGGATAAACTTCCCCTACGCCGGATTGATCTTTATAGTAGGCGCCACACTGGCGGGGTGAAGAACTCTTTGAGCTTCATGGACGCCTTCTCACCTTCTGACGAATGCATTATGGTTCTAGTGACGAAGGCCTCATTTGTCCTTTGGTGGAACCTCTGTGTCGAGTAATGCCCTTGGGTGAAGAATGTAGGAGCCACCTACAATTTTGTGAACAGATGTTCAGGAAACAAATCGGAGCATCTATAGGTATATATAGGCGACATCTTGGTAAAATCGATAAAAAAGTTGGGCTCCATAACCATTTAGCCGAGGGCGTTCAGGTCATAAAGCTACAATATGAGTTCTGGAAAAATAATCAAATGCGCTTTAGTCTCTGTAGGAAGTTCTTGGGTTTATGATCAGCGATAGAGGACTAGAGGCAAACCTAGATAAGATAAGGTGGGTGGCAAAATGCCTCCTTGAACATTAAAGACATTCAATGCACGATAGGAAGGCCAACGCGTTGGTAGCCGTATCTAGGGCCGGCGACAAATATCGGCCTTTCTTTCGAGGTTAAAGGCCTTAGGTGGGATGCACTGAGGCATTCACGGCACTCAAAACCTGAACTCTCCCTCACATTCTAGTAAGCCCTTGGGAGGCTCTCACTCTGCTGGTCGTTTCGGACTTGGCGACTAGTCTTTGAGCCGCTGTAGTAAGAAAGCGGGCGAGGTCACGACAACCGATCTCTTGTGCAGCCCAGGAGCTCTTAGGGGAGTGGAGGAGAGGTACCCCAGATGGAAGCGATCTGGCGTTGGTAGCTACATCCAGGGGAAAACTCACAGACCTTATTTCCAGACTAAATGCGAGTAAGTCCCAGTGAATATCAGATGGAAAGCGAATACTAAGTAAACCGTAAACCTGGAAGGTTGATAAAGTGGGCTATAGAGCTGAGTGAATTCGATATCGAGTACAACCCAGGGGCAATTTGTAAAGAGTGGAGTCTTGGCGAGATTTCATCATGGAAATTCACTCGGCAGTCTTGGAGGCTGGCCCGGTACCCAGGCCTCCCATCGAGGAGGTGGCAAGTCGGCCTGGGGCCTCGCATGGTAGTCGAGGTTGATATTGACCTCTTCGGTGGGATAGATCTGAATCGCCCCTCAGTTCGACCGAGCCTCTAATATGAGGACGAATATAAGGGTGCATCATGGCCCGGACTTAACCTCGCCCCACGTATGGACGAATGGCCCAGTGGCGGCCGCTCCCAATGGTAGTAAAGCGGATAGAAGACTCTGAGGCGAAGGCGGAAGAGATGATCTTATCTCGAGGCGAAGGCGAGGGTTACTTGAAGTTCCCTGAGTTCGGTCGAACCTTATGCGAAGCGAGGAAGATTCGGTGTTGGAAAAATAAGCGATAACTCTGAAGACTTTGGGCGGTGTACCTTTGAGCACCTTCAGAACCTCGATAAGCATACGACAATGGAGAAGTCTCCCCATATGATGTCAGGAAGCAAAAATTTGGATGGACCACTATCTGGGATTACTTGGTGGATGGTACAGTGCCAAAAGCGACGGAGAAAGGAGGCGTCGAGCTGGGAGCGGTCGGCCATCACCGTTCATCGGGGGACCCTTTATAGCGAGGCTTCTCTGCACCCATACTTAGGGTGCATAGGAGGAAGGCGACTGCGTACTGGGAAGTACGAGGGCATGGCATGTGGCAGCCACGGCCCGGGCTCGGACCTTGCGGGGCACTGGGCGGGGAGTGCTGGCGCCACAATGCTCAAGGCCCCGACATAACTGGGTTAGAAAATGCAAGCTTATTAGGAGCATGCGAGATATCATCTCCCGTCCCTCTGACACGCTGCGTCGATCCTGGCCACGGCACTTTTCAACAATGGGAGGCCTAGACATATTAGGGCCCATCTACCCATTGAAAGAATATTAGAATTTATCATTATGGTCATGGACTATTTTACCAAATGGACCCGGCTTGAACCCTTGGCAACAATCACAGGAACAGAAGATGCTGGCAGATGCATTCTATAATATGCGAGGTTTGGGATCCTGAGTCCTAGGTATTAGAATGTGGGAAAAAAAATTGAGCGATCCCACAAGTTTAGGGATTTCTCACGAGCTCGAATCAAGAATTACTACTAGTCAGCTCATCACTTGAGTCAATGGACAAGCGAGAGGTCACTATAAGGACTCTAAAGGCTGACCACTAAAACCAAGTTTGGAAGACCTAAAAGGAAAATGGGTGAAGTACTCCCAGGGTATTATGGGCGTCTGAGGCTGCAGCGTGGTCGACAACTCGAAACTCCCGGATTCGCTCGGCCTTTGGCACGAGCGATAGATCCGGTGAAGAATTCGGACTAAAATCACCAAGGATTGAACTAGCAAACATCGAACACAACGAGGAGGTGCTTTTCCTAAACACAGATCTCTAGAAGAAATACTCTGCATTGAAGCGGATCCTAAGCGTATGGAGGGTATCACGGAAGACGAGATATTATGACGGTCGAGCCAGGAAGTTATAAACGGGAGGCCTAGTTTTAAAAAACACGCTATGAGGAAGGACCTCACACATGGGAACCTGGGACCTAATTGGGAAGGGCCCTACATCGTATCTCGCATAATACGACACAACCCTTTAACTATGAACTGCGACGGAAGAAAGAAAGAAAACCTGCCCCGCTCATGGAACCTGAACACCTCAAACGGTTCTACCAATACAGATACCAGACGTGCTTTGTAATAAGATCCACGTCTTAATTTCTAATAACACTCTATGTCCCATTTTCGCCGTTTAATATATGATGACTGGCTTAATGAGATTATAATGATAAGTAGGAGCTCACCTCGAAAGGGGTTTGGTGGAAGCGCGTGATTCACGGGTGTTCTTTATTTCAAAGGAGCTATAGTTAAATACAAAATTTCATTACATGAGGTTGCGATACCACCTTGAAAATTACAAATCTTCTTTGCATCTCAAAGTACATTTAGAAACACGTTCTTCACACACCTTAACTTTGTCAGGCAAAAGCAAAGAAAAGGGAAAAACAAGAGAGGCAGAAGGTGAGAAAAGAGAAGGGAGAGAGAGAGAGAGAAAGAGAAGGAGAAAGAGAAAGAAAGAAGAGGAAAGAAAAAACGGAGAAGCGGTACTTAAAAGTTTCTTTGATACCTTGTCGGATCGTTCCTAGCCCGGTTCCATCATTAGGCATAGCTGAGAACTGACCTGAATCCCACAAAGGGAACTAGGAAAAACACAACTCACAAGTGGTAGACCATGTTTAGCGTGTTGATGCGGGATGGACCTATCTGTGATGACCAAACCTTGAACTTCGTAAATGCGCGAACTCGGGCTTCACGCGAAGAAAGGGCGAAGGTTGGAAGCATAGCACCACGGAGGATCGTATTTATAAGGAAGCGAAGAAGGCGCGGGAAGTCAGCGCAATCCTTCCCAATTCTCCATGAATCGCATTAAAGTGTGGCCCCAAAATGAGTGTTCGTTGATAACGAATCAGCGCGATGCTCGTGGATGTCGGGTAACAGGCACCACTCACGAATCGGGGCGAGTCTCCTTTATGCGAGGAGGCTACATCCATGGTCTGACTGTCTGATCACATGTGATCTGTTGATATTTCTGATAGCCTATCGGTCCATATCTGATTAAAATGAGTAAAAATGGCCACTTGGGCCCCCAAACATCAATAAGCTCATCAAAATATTTATCAACTATGTACCAATAGTTCGAGTTAATAAATCACTCTTGATTCAGCACATATTAAGATTTACCATTTTAATACATGTTGCAAGGATGAAAATGCCAAAGCCCAATCGGCTTTCTTCTAAGCCTGGCCTCTGGTAAGGCGTCGTCCTCACAACACACTCTCATACTGAAATAGTAGATCCATGACGGGGTGAGCAAAGCCCGATGGTGATAATTTCCTACATGGGTTGCTCCCACTTTAAAGCGCACATGTCATTGAAAAAGATTACATCCCGACGATTACATGTAGGCACTGCCGAACGTCTACGTGCGATCCATGTCAGTCTACACCGACTCCTCACATGCCTAAGCCAAATGCGAGTAAAATATCCAGTTTGAAAACAAAAGCTTTTGTTCTTGAAAACTTACTAGAGATCGGTAAATATGTTGGACTACCCTCTCGGTAATTCTTTGGATAACGCTCAGAAAGCAGTCATAGTCCTCTGTCAAAAGTGATACATTTGGGCGACTCTCGAGAGCAATTAATTGGAAAATCTTCATTAAATTCCTTTCTAAACATTTTTCGCTTTTATTTTCTTTCATAATAATAAGCTCATTTCCTAATATTACAAGTGCGATCTTATGGAATAAATTATCTTACAATCTGACAAACTGTCTTTAATATATAAAACATGTATATACTAACATAATTAATCATAAATCATGTTATTAAATTCATCAATAACACCAAAATGAGCTCACATGGGCTAATTAACAAATCTGAAGCAATTCATTTTGAATCATCAACATCATAAAAATTCACACCAAGGCTCACGTAACTATTCCTGCGTGAGCGGTGAAACCCTCGGGTTGTAGCATTCCGCGGCCGCTAATTAAGAGATTTCTCCGCTCGGTTCAAAGCTTTTTGAGGCCGATATCCACGACCCTTCAAGATTCGACAAATCCACATCCGCCGTGCTCTGCGAAGAATAAACCAAGTATGAAAGATCCCTACCTCTTAGAGTTGTCGAACTCCACGAGTAGGTGTCCATGTGTAGCCCTGCGCCATGTAGATCGACTTTGCTTAACACTCATCCGAAGCAGAAGCAATTCAGCGAGTCGGAAATCTAGAGAGAATGAGCTCTCTCTCTCTCTCTCTCTAAAACTCAAAAACCCAACTTTATGCACCTTTTCCATTATACGCACGTTTTCTCTTTTCGTTTGAGGAGAACTGACTATTCATTTGTCTTATTATCCGTAAACACACACTAATTCTGATGTGTCCCTTTTTTTATTTTTAACACTTAACGCCTGATCTTAGCCATTCATTTCCATCACACTCTAATCATGCAATATGTGTCACATGAGTACATGTAGTAGGTGACTTTTATCACATCACATGTCTTTCCTGGTATTTTCACGGCTGGAGCACGGTCTTGCTCCAACGTTAGTGAGATATGCCGGTCGTGAGAATTGACGTGGTAGCTAGATTTCGAGCGATTCCAATGGTGAAGTCCGTTTCATCCAAGATCTAGAAAAATTTGATTTTACTGAAACGGCCATTTACCACTTTTCAAAAATTTGAATTTTCTGCGGGTTTTACAAGCCACGTGTTTCGAGGAAGGAAGGCGAAAGGGTCTTAGGCCACAGATCCAGTGCTTCGGTTCTTGAGCTTAACAAACTTCAGAAAGTGGCCGGAGGCCCGGTAGCTTGGATTCGCGAGTAACGGCTCGGGAGGGTCGCCGTAGCCCGGCCCGGCCGCTGGGTTCGCGAAACGCGGCTGCGGGAGGTCTTGCGCCCGGGGCCCGATGCTTCCGGTTTGCGGGGCTTAACGGCTGGGAGTGTCTTAGCGCCCGGTAGCTCAATTTGCCCGGGCCGCGTGGGGGTCTTAGCGCCCGGGGCCCGGTGGCTCGGTTCGGCCAACATCTCGAGGAGGGTCTTGGCGCCCCCAGGAGCCCGGTGGCTCATTCGGCTTAATAGCTCGAGGTCTTAAACCATTTGATTAGGTATGAAGTGCAATTTGATTTATATTAGACCAGGTTTTTGAGTGCTTTTGCGCATTAATCATGTCATTTATACGATTGAAAGTGTTCTGTTCTTAGTAACCAACATAACAAGCAGAAGGCCTTTTGGTTGTTTTGTGGTATTTGTGCACTCTTGGAGTTCAATCTCAATACAAGGATGAATCATGAAGTTGGAATTCAAGTCTCTGACCATCAACCGACCACAGAATCGATGAAAACAGTAGTGAAAAAATTGGATCTCTTGATTAAGAGCGGGATGAAAAGAAGTGAAGGATCGACAATGCAAGAATTTTTAAGCTAAGCTTGCGAAAATTTCGCTAAGATACTTGAAAATTTCGCAACCTTAGAAATTTATAACCTTAAGCGAACATAATTCGCTAGACCCATCCAATTTATTTAGGCTGCTCTTGGCGAAAATAGCTGATTAAGCTACTCCTGCAAAAATTTAGCTGGCTTGGCGAGGAATTTCGCTAAACTAGCGAAATTGGCCATCCTTAAGCGAAATTTCATGTTTTCATTGGGCACAGTGGTAATTTCGCTGATTAGCGAAATTTTGCAGCTAAATGAAAATTGATGCCTAAAAAATCATGCTTTGTAATTAATGCCTTGAAACGCCTCAAACTTGGTGTGCCCAGTGTCTATAGCAGCCAATTTTATAGGGTTTTTGGTATTTTCATGCACTTTGAGGCTTTATATAAGCCTATTTGTTTTTGTAACCTAGTAACAATTTTTGGAACAATTTGGGAGAATAATTTTGTAAGTTTTATTTTTGTATAAAGTCTTTTATTTTTAGGTTTTGCTTTTTATTTCTTTTCTCTCTTCTCTCTTCTTCTCTCACTCTCGGCTGCCAAACACCTCTTGAGGATGACGGCTTCAGGGAGTGGCAACTAAGCCTCCTTTCTTTGAAGAGAGGAAGAGGAAGCTAGCAGCTAATTGGTGGGGCATATGCATGTTGTCCTCTTGTACTAAAAAACTCGGGTAGTGCTATTTATGGCGCTTATATTCTCAAAACATGGTTGCATAACATTGAATGTTATTGATTGTGACTACCAAGTAGCTTTAGGATCAGTACATATTCGAGTGAGAGAAATGTTGTGATTCTTTAGATGGTCATCTGAGCCTCGAGATAATATTGTTACATGGTAGGGTTCTTCAAATTAGGGTTAAATAACATTCTTTGTTATTATTTTGTAATACTCTCCGTGCTTTGAGATACGATTGCAGGTGGGCATCTTATTTGTTGTTCTTTAGATGGTCTTTCTGAGCCTCTGAAATGATAATTTAATGTTAGGGTTTTAAAGGGGCCATAAGCTGGCATTACTTTACTGCTGATACTGACTCAAATAGGTTGCTTCATGGGTGAGGTTTGCTAGTTAAATGAATCCAGGTTATGCATGGACTATAGGTTGCATGTCATAGCGGATAAACCAGGGACACTTGTTTGCCTTAACTTGCCAAGTTAGTGACCTAAATCTTCAAAGTTAACTTTTTCACCTTTTTACTTTCAGTTTTTACAATTCTCAGTTTCCAAACCATTCCCACTGTTTTTGAAACACAATTCGAAAGAAGTCAAATAAGCCTTGCATTCATGCCCAGCGATGCAAACCATTTTGAGATGAAAACCCATCCGTGTGTTCGACCCTGAGCACTATCTTTGCGATAGCTTGACTAGGTGTGGAACTCCCCGGTGTGATTTTGTTGATTTTGGCTCATATTTCTTGTGGCTCAGAATCGCCGAGCCCGATGGCTCGGTTCGTGGGCTGCTATTTCGGGAGGGTCTTAGCGGCGGGGAGCCCCGGTAGCTCGATTTGCGAGGCTTAACAGCAGGAGGGTCTTAGCGCGGGGCCGTGCTTCGGTTCGTGAAGCAGTGGCTCGCGGGGAGGTGCTGGCGCAGGTACGATAGCTGGTTTGTAGGAAGCAACGACTCGGGAGGGTCTTAGCGCCCAGGGCCCGGTGGCTCGTTTTGCGAGCTTAACATCTTAGGGTCTTAGCGCCCGGAGGCCTAGTAACTTCCCGGTTTGAGGGCTTAACGACAGGAAGGTAAAGAGCCCGCGAAGCCGTGGCAGCTCGAGCTCGATAACTCGAGGTTGAGCATAAGCTGCTCGAGGAAGGCCTTAAGCGCCCGGGGAGATAGGTAGCTCGGATCGCGAAGCGTAATTGCTCAAGGAAGACCTCGTGGCTTAGAGACAAGCGGCTCGAATCGGCAGAGAAAGCGGGAAAGGAGCGAAGAAATTGGTGGTGAATCTTAGTATATCAGCAAAGAGTCGAGTCGGAAGCAATACAAAAGACCGGGCTCTACCTTGAGGATCGATAAGTTAAAAAAATAAAAAATAAAATATAGAGAGCCTAGGCTTTGACATTCAGGCCCGGAACGAGGAAGTAGAGAGAGAGTCAAAGGCAAAGCCCCGGTGAGCGAAGGCTGGCCGGAGAACGAGATCGCTAAGCATGGGAGCACGATGGGGCCCTGAAAACACCTCGGCTTGGCGTGTCAGCCTCGGCCTCGGAAGTAGATCCTTCGACCTCCTCATCAGAAAGCTGGATGTTGAACTCTAGGTCTGAGCTCGGGGCTTGACGTTGAAGGCAAACCACCGGAAGCCGTGGGTCTTTGATGCAAATCTTTAAAGCTCCACTATCACTTTGCCCCTCCAGGCTAGTTAGAGCCTCATAACACCATGAGTCCATGAACTGTAGAGCTCCTCAGGTGAGCGTTCCACAGGGAGTTACCCGCCTCGAGAAACCTCGCCCGCGAGGCCTCGAAGCCTACATCTTGCCGCGCGGTCACCCTTAGCGGCTTTGTAACTCCTCTACGGCGTACTTAACTCATGTGGCGTCGCCGGCGTCGCCGGGCGCATTTTCTTTATCCTCGCGCGGCGTACCCTCGCCGAAGCATGCCCCGGTGAGCTGTGCTTCACGGTTCCTCGATCGAATCTCTTATGCGGGCGAAAACGGCCTTCTGGGGATGTCGGGAAACGGCCTTAGCCTTATGGAACCGCCGCTGCGGCGAGGCCCACCGGTAAAGGCTAGCCCTCCTTGACAAGCCTTTCGCATAAGTAACCACCTACAAAAAAAAAAAAAAAAAAAAAAAAAAAAACTAAAGTCAGCTAGCAAAGCGAAACAATAAAGAAAAGATCGTAACACTTGAATACGGAGGTGGTTCCCTGAAGCAGAAGATCTAGAGCCTCCTCGGCGGACAGGGCATCCATCTTCCTGAGGTCGGAAGTAGCCTTGAGATGGAGAAAGCGGCCCAGCGAGCTCTTGCATGAGAAAACGAGAGTCCTCATCCTTTGCAGCCTCAAAGCGATCATGATTCCCCGTCACCTCATCCGGCATTGCAGGAGGGAGCGCAGCGCCCCGCGACGTGAGACTCATGACATAAATAGGAAGAACCTCCAAGGGGGGCTCAGCCGTCCTCCTCGAAGAGTATCCAACCCCGACGGCGGATGAAATCGAGGAAGGGGCTCCCACCTTTAGGATCTTACCCAGACGAGGGCATCCCTGCGAGCTCGGAGGTTTAAGTTTCACACTCCTCTTAACTTCTTTACCCGGCACCTCGAGGCCGAACAAAACTCTCCGGAGTGTGAAGCCGCCCAATAGGGACTCCCGAAGCGAAGGTAGGGAAGACACGGAGACAGCAATTCCCTTGACGGAGAGGGGAAAGATCTTAGGAAAGGAGCGAGGCGAAGCCTCGCGCAACAATCCCGAGGAATATCGACTGTGAACTCGGCAGACTAGGCACGCGGGCCGCACTTCACGACTTAGCTACCTCCTCGTCCTCTTGGCGAATCGGGCCGAGGCTTTGAAGGCCATGCGACGGCAATGTCGAAATATTCTATGACAGCTTTGAAAACGAGGACAAACTAGTGAAGGAAGCTCACATAGGTTACAGAGGGTAGTCAGTGAGGCATGAAGTATGTCCTCCCGATCAAAGGGATTGTACTCCCAACTAACAGCCAGCGACAAGAAATAACGTTCCTTTAAATTGCTTGTCTGCGAAAGATGGAAGTCGAAAATAATCAACTTGGCTGCAGGCGCTTGGAGATATAAAGAAAGCCTTCGACGACCTCCTTTACACTGAAGAAGTCTAAGAGTAGAGACAATCTTTTGGGAACACCAGGCCTCTGTCCTAAAAATGATTAACGGCCACGAAGAACACCCAGAAGTTGGGGAAGGCGAGAGGGGTAGACATTGATGTTGTAAGCCCTTTTTATAAAAGATGCAAGAGAGCGGATGCCATTCTCGACGCCACCTCAGCGCCATCTTGGGCGCTTGGACGGCGTGGAGTGGTCGGCGCGTCGGGGCTGAGCCTGGATCCCAGACGGGGGCCCATGGGAGCAGCGATATCTCAGGTATAAAAGGGTTCAACGCCGTGAGACGCATTTGACCTCGACGTGTATATATTGACCTCAAATATTTAGGCGCTAGGATGTAATTTCATTAATTTTGCCCTTGCCCTTATCGAAGCCCAGGCTCCCGGGAGCAATCGAGGTGAACCTGCAATGACCGTCGGACTCACTTGTCCGTCTGAACTGAACGCAGGCGGGATTACTTCCCCTATCTTGTGAAACGGAGCGGCCAGACCCGTGGAAGTATGAGCTAAGTAGAAAAGGGAAATCGAAGAAAATGCGAGGGCTTATTTGAGCACACCACAGAGCCTCGTAAGACTTGACAAAAGATAGAGGAGAAGAAAATCATTACTAAGGTCGGAAACAGACGAGGGACACTAGCCCCCGAGCGAGATATCAAGGACCGCAAGCGATTATGAACAATAGTTGGAAAAATTCAGAAAAAAAAAAAAAAAAAAAAGGAAGCCCGACCTTGCGAGAGAAGCGGAGTTTAGACGGGAACAACAAAGTGCAAATGGTCAAGGAACGTTTTTAAGGAAGCTAAAACCTGGCTTGTAATAAACAAGAAAATCGAAAGCCATCATTATCTGAGCGTTGGGCGACTTAACAAAGCCTAATCAAACCCTTCTGAGTAGCCACGTGAATTATCACCTGTCAGAGAGAGGGAAGCGTACAACGCTTGCCTACACTACGCTTTAGTCAAGCGGTAAAGGGCGACTAATGGGGTTTTGAAATAATAAGCGCCTGGCAGACAGTTGGCTTGTCGGGACCAAAGGGGCCCTAGTACTAGCGATAGGCCCTTAATGGTATCCCCACGAATGCTGGGCGAGAGCAAGGGCGGCTAAATTGCTTTAAAAGACTAGTATCCCGAGGAATCCGTATTGGAGAAAAACACTTGATCTTTCACCCAATCGGAAAAGTAGGATATTTTCCTAATCATTGCCGTCAAGTATCATATTAATCGGTTTACGATAATGAAATAAATCTCCCACTTGATGAGAGAATATCGTATCATCCTGACAAGAAATATATAATCTGGTAATGGCATCATTGACTAGGAAGAAAGTTATCATGATCATCCATTATAAATACCAAACCACCCATCCGGTGAAAGGTAAGCGATTATATGCATAAACTCCATTTCCTAAGCGATTGATCTTCTCTTCAGCGGAAAAAAGCTGACTTAGGCATGTGAGAGGAGAGAAGAGAGCAGCAGGCGAGCCTTGCGTCCTTTGTTTTGCTTTGTTTTTTGCAAAGATGGCGTCGAGGATAACAATTCAAACGCGCTCAGCCGGTTTCGGGTGAAAAAAGCATCATCGATTGTCTAATTGCGCGTGTGTTGGTAGTTTAGATGATGTTATTAAACATGTTTTGTTAGATCTAATCACACATTCTTAGTGATTGATGAAGTCATTCGATCTACTCTTGGTTATGAATCACGACAAAATTATAGACTTTATTCAACAACATGGGATGAGATCAATGTATAAAAGGAGAAAGCTAAGGAGAGAATATGAACAACCATAGGTACTTTTTATAAGTTATTGCCTTGGATGTGTGATTGAATCATCTAAAGTAATCCAAGATCCGAATTGACTTACTCAAGTGACAACCATTTTGAACAACTCTTTATCGCAAGTATTGTGTCTCTCTAAGGGTTTGTCATGAAGTGTCAACCAATCATAACCATTGAATCACTCACTTACACAAGCCATTTGGATCATCTCGCAGGTGGTCCATATGATGATGTCTTATTTAGCCACATTTTATGATACAGATTATAACATTTTCCCATTAATCTTTAGAATGATTAGCTTAAAAATTATAAAGTGGTACGATTTAACAGAAAATTCAAAGAAAATTATTGAATAAAAATTGTCATTCTATTCGGACACAAACATCACCAAATATCTTTAAGTGGAGTTTCAAGATAATAGACGTAGAACTATGTTTATTGTTGGCATCACTTGAAGAGAACAAGTTCTTCAATAAACATAAACTAGGGGAAAATAGAAGAAAATGCGCTAACTGACTTTGAAAAATTACCTATGCAAGGTTGAAGAGCCATTACTCAAACTTACTAGAACTCATTCTCATATACATTTTAAAACTTCTTCATTTTATATATACTTTATAAACACAAACAACACAATTAAACAAAAAAAGAAAGCAAACGAACAAACAAGCAAAGAAAACACACAACGAAAAAATATAACAAAACTCTCGATGTGTATCTCGTGCATACATACCTGATTGCTGTAAATAGTAACACTGCATGGTCAACACACTGCAGACCTGATCACAATAGCTAAATTTGAAAACATCACATATTTGTTTATGGCCTTGAACCTTCTAATGACTTAACCAGAAATCTCAATGGCCTTGACCTCCGGCTTCTTCTCCTCTTCTTTAGGAACAGTCACAGTTAACACACCGTTCTCCATAGAGGCCTTGACTTCATCCATCTTCGCATTCTCCGGCAACCTGAACCGGCGGAGGAACTTGCCGCTGCTCCTCTCCACGCGATGCCATTTATCATTTTTCTCCTCCTGCTCTCTGTTCCTCTCTCCGCTAATTTGAAGAACTCTGCCCTCTTCAACCTCCTTTGTCTCTGTTTAACCCCGGCAGATCCGCCTTAAAATATGAGGCTTGAAGTCTCTTTCCAGTGGAAGCAAATACGGGTGTTGACGAAGGCAGAAGGTCTCGCGATCGGTGTTGCGCAGAACGTGTTTAGCGAGCGCTGCTAAAGGAGCCTTCGGGCGATCATATATTTAAAGAAAGGGATCGAAAATGTTGCTCCGTCGGTCACCACCAGAACAAATGAGAGCCATTTTTCTTCGGTCGATTGATCCTTTAGTGATTCGCGGCGAATAACATCTTTGACCACCGCCAATTCCTGATGACGAAGATGATGAACACGAACCCTCTCTGCAGGGCGTGGAAGGATCGTAGCACTTTTCCTCATCCTTCTGGATATTTCAGTTGCGATACGAAGGGAGGAGTATCTCAATCTTCACCATTCCATCATTAAAATTCTGAGGTTATGGGCTGGGCCTTGATTTCCACGCTGGAGTTTCTCAGATTTGCATCATTGTCTTAATGGGCTCACAAGATTGGACTTATTTTGGAATATTATGGAGTTTTAATTGCCTTATTAAGAAAATTAATGATTTTCTAAGAAAGAGTAAGAGCTAAGTATAATTAAAATCAAATATTTAATTTGCATATAGTAAGAATAAAAGTATATAAATTTTTCCTACTATTTTCCTCAAGTTTACAAAACCAGAATAAGCTAAACAAATTCTTTACATAGTAAATAAATATATATAATTATGTATGCGGTTTGGCATTTTGTGTCTCTCTTCTAATAGTATCTTCAATCATTCTCTATTTTTACTCTGAGTCTCCATATTTGAGATTTTGACCCAAAAATGCATTCTAACCATCATCAATTCCATCTCCATATATGGAGATATGAATACTAACTATTATTTCTTATTATTTTAATATTATACTATTATCTCTCATTTATTTTATTCACAATAATAAAATAATTATTTTAATAATATTTTTATAACATATTTTATTTTTAAGATTTTTATTTTTATTATTTTATTAATTTTGAATTATTTTCCATAAACAATATGGTAAAATGATTTTAATAAATTTGAATAATTTATATTTTTATTAAAATTATTTTTTGATATTGATATTATTCATTTTTATTTTTATTTTTATTGTAAATCTAAGGCATTGTGTTTTAATTATAAGGCTAGTAGCCCCGAATTAGCCCTTCTTGTGACTAGGAACCGTTAAGTGGAAGAGTGAGAAAAGAGAGAGGAGAGGGAAGAGATGAGAGATAAGAGAAGAGGGAAGAAAGAGAATAGTGTGTATGGGTCCCATAGTGCCACGTGGATGCCACATCAGCACTTACTTGTTCTTTTAATACTATTTGACCATTTTAACAATCATAGTCACTACAGGGGCTAATTTGAGCCACGGGAGTATACTACAGGGGCTTATTTGGACGAATAAAAAAAAGGTTTTAGATGTAAGTAGGATATTTGGAAAAACTCATAGGAGGTTTTTGCACCTTTACCCAGCTTCTTTATTGTAACAAATATGAGTTGGAATGTGAAAAACAAGAAAAAAAAATTATGGAGAAAAAATCTTGATTGCATATCTTATCCATTCAAGTGTGAGTATTTCAAGGTAAAAAAATATGGAGATTATTGAAAAAATGACTTGTAAATCCCAAGCAAGTGGATCAAGTGGTCATAATGATGATAATTTTAATAATTTTAATGAATATAATGGTGGAAATTATAGAGGTGATATACTATTGTATTAGTTTTTATATTATATTTTTATCATTTGGTTAATGTAATTTTATTAATGTTGTTTTATTTTCTAATATAATGTGATGTTCTATAATATAATATTTATTAGTTTAAAATGAATTTTTAAGGTTTTTAATATATTTTTATTTATTAAATTTTATTATTTAATATAATATCATGGCCCATATTTTAAATAAAAATATAATATTTAATATAATATATTCTAAAATATTCTAAATTTTTATAAATAAAGATTTTAGAATGAATAGTGATTTGGAGTTAAAAATTGAGATTGGTGGTTGGGTTGAACTCGAAGGTGCTTGACTCCATCATCGATTATGGAGGGAATATGTCAATTTGTAGTTGGAAATGGAGATTTATGATTGGAGATGCTCGAGCAAGTGTGGCTTCAAAGCATTCCACGAAGGTTACAAAACAATGACCAAAAAGGAAACCGGGCTTCAATCCTCTTCTGCAAAAAGTAAGACTTCTATTAGCATTTGAGAGAGAGTGTGTGAGAGACATAAAACATAAAAGAGCAAGTGGGAAAAAAATATTGAAAGCATTTGAAGTTGCAAAGCGATAGCTAATGGCGTAGATTCTTCATCTACGACCTCTTCAAATTTTCCAAAGGATGCTTCTGGCTGGAATGCCAAAATGAGAATATAACTTCGAATTTCACCGATAATTATGAGACTTGATGGAAATTAGGTTGTGACCAAAACCACAGCGATCAACAACGGCCTTCGGTAATTTCATGAGTGCCGTGAAAAGCACTTTTCATGATCAATAAGCTCGATGACGTATTTCTGGAAATTCTTGCAACTTCGTCTCATGAGGCATTGATTTTGCAAATAATTGCTATTCACACTCTTAACACTCTGGGTTTTTGAGCACTTTTTGTGTGTTAACCAAGTGACACGAGTTGGCGCGTTAAGGACTTAACAATGCTTTTGATAAATTTTACTAAGCGATTTTGTAGTTTTCTACAGGCTATTTGTATGAGAAGATAGGGATGTAGTTCGGCATGAAGGGTGGTGGAACTTAGAGTTGGAGACCGGAAGGCGGGCAGAGAAGCATAGTGATTTCGCGGGTTCATAATTCCATCGACTGACTTTTTGGCCTCCCCTGTTTGGTTTCTCCCCATTTTGTCCTAAATAAACCATTCGCTTTGTTTAATTTGGTAATTTGTATTGTTTTGGTGGTATATAATGTCCAAGAACACTTTGTAAAGGTATCGAACTTTTCATTATTGAAGTTTGAGGAAGCTTGTGGTCAGCTCCCATTTCTTTTCATTCTCTCATTTCTTTCCTTTTCTCACTAGCCGAGCACCCTACGAGGATGACGAATCGGAGGGATGAGTGGTAAACCCCCCTCTTTCCTTGGAAGTAAGACGCGTGTTAAGAAATCTGTAGGGCAAATGAAGGTTTCTCATGTTTTTCAATGCATATTCATAGACATTTATGTGTTTTCCTTAAACTCACAGATTTAGATCCCTTTGGTCACCTTGAATGGTTTTGTGTAGTAACCGGGGCTCGTTGGATTCTTATTGCTAGATCCGATGTTAGTTAGTTATCATTTTATGATGAGCTATTGGAGGTGATCGAGGAGATATGTTTTCTAATAAATAGGATCATTAATGTAAATTTGAATACCATTTTTCGAGATAGTTATTGAGGGGTTAAGTTTTATAAGCTAAAGCCAGGAATCGGGTTGGGAAGTAACCTGTATTTGCCTCTCGATGTGAGGAAAGACCACAGAAACCTCATTTTACCTAAGGAACCCAAGTCCGATGACTTGATACTTCAATGGATTCACTATATATTTTTTACTTCATTTTACTTCTAGTTTCTTACAGAAATCCATCTTTTATAACAACCCAAATCGAATGAATTCACTGTTTTAAATTTCAATTATCTGAGTCTGTTTGAAAACCCGTCCCATGTGGATGATCCTAGAACCATTGTACTATAGTATCTATGCCACACAGTACAAGGTGTTAGGTTATAAATATTGTTTGATTTAAGAACACATTGGTTTGAATATAAATCAGGCTGGGCGTCGTTCTTGGGGATGGTGCCTTACATTTGCAATAACGGTCTATCTTTTGAACACTTGTGATCCTCATCACAAGCTCTGAAAGTAATTTCTTTTCTTTTCATTCTTTATAGTGAGTTTCTTTACTTTGATTACTCAATTCATGTCCTTATTTATATATTTTTATTCTTTTTAGCTAACATTAACCTTTTAGTGAGCTTGTTTTTTTTTTTTTTTTTTTTTTTTGGTGTTGTCCTGTGTTTTTCATGTAGGAGTTTATGTTCCAGTAGTTTAGGAATTCAAAAGGCAGATTAGTAAAAATCGGTATTCTCGAGATGGATTACGGATTAGGCTTGAATTTTTACTTGCTGGCTGAACCTCCACGAAGAACAACAAGTGATCTGTGAGGGGGTGGAAAGAATCCCCAATGCATATAGTTCCATGAGGACCACATACACCCTCCTGGATGGTGCACCTCTGCATTGTGCCACTCCATTGAACCAAGTGATTGTTAGGTACCTGCTTTGTCACTCCTTCTTGCTATGGCATGGAGGTAGAACCCATGTCGCACATGAGGGGTTGAGGAGGTTTGCAACACCTTCAGTGGAGGCTGTCACAGTGGATTTAATGGGCTCAAACTTTTCCTTTCCGTTAGAGGACAAATCAATTTGACTCCTCATGGTAGGGCATCAGGAGGCGGATGGAGATCTGTTTGAGATTTTGAGAAGAAATTATTCCTCGGCTCATAAAACAGAAAACGACGAAGAAATGATTTCCCACCTTCATTAAGTAGTAAGAAAATTCTATGCATCTTTGGGAGAGGTATATGGAAGCACTGAATGCTTGTCCTCACCATGGGTTTGACACATGGTTGTTAGTCTTATTTCTAGTGAGTTCTCCTTCACATGAAGCATTTGCTTGAAACAGTGTGTGGAGAAGATTTCTTGAGCAAACATCCAGAGGAAGCTTTGGATTTCAGATTCTGTTGTGAAGCTAAAGGTTGGGATGAAAAGCAGCAGGGAGATGGAAGGGCGAGACCTCGACAGCCGACACACCCCCACCCCCTACTAGCGGCAGGTGTGCCGGCCACCCCATAGAAATTCCCAGCTGTAATATCTACTGATTAGAAATTTTTGTGAAGCGAAGCCGTATTGCTTGCTGAAAACTCCTATAAAATTTTTTCCTTTTTCCAACTTATGATTTGGTAAAATCTCGGCAGCATATCAGCTACAATAAGGACATATTCCAAATCCTGTAAACACAATTTACACTTTTCTAAATATGGCAACCAGTAACGTTCTTTCAAGAGCCTCAGGCTCCACACATTTTCACAACTACACTATGTACATACATATACTCTACTATAAAAATTATCAAAGTATTTTCTTACAAAATATTCTTAATAACATGGCTTATCGATACAAAGTCGGAGAATCTAATCTGCTCAGTGTCAAACAATGCCCCTTGCACAGAAAATGATTTTAAAATAGGAAAATAATGAGCTAAACGAGCTCGGTAGTGTCTTTATAAAATATTTTGCTTTTAAATATCTCAATGTAGCCTCTCTTTTACAAGACATTTTCGAGGGAACCTTGCTGCTAAAAGTTTCTAAAACTTTTCATGTATTCTTACTTTACTTTGCTTTTCTTTAAGTTTATAAAATAATAACCTCTTAACCTTGCTCTACTTTTACTAAGGATTTACATATTTCTGGAAACACTCTTTCTTTTTAAAGTTTTATAAACTTTTTATAAACCTGCTGAGAACTAGGCTCAAGCTTGCTTTAAAATGAAAACTTCTGCCGGGAACTTTGGGCTCAGAAAAACGGCTTTGGAAATAGAAAGCGGAACTTTTTGGAAGCAACGCTTTGTTTGAAAGAAGCAAGAAAAGCAGTGCGGAAGGGTGACGCGTTAAATAAGCGGAGCTGCGAGGTTCAACCACTTTACATTTTTGAAATAACTGCGAGAGCTTTGGGCGCCAACCGTTGCACCGATGGTGATTTTCAAATTGTATAAAACGTCTTTATAAATCATCAACGCAACGGAACGCTCGCTTCTTTGTACCCCGGCGCCAGGCTGCGCGAGAGGCTTTGAGCATGCGGCTTATGCGGTGGAAGAGACTTTGGGCCACACACTTTATCACCTTTGGAGTGGGAAAACGCGCTTTCAATTCGCCTTTCACGGAGTAGCTCTGCTGGTAGCCTTGGCTCTTTCTGATATCTATAACTGCTGGCGTTGGTGTGTGTTTACGCTGCTCGATATTGCCCACGTGAATACTATAAGCTTTTAGTGCCGCTGATGCATGAACTAAGTTTTCCGATTCGACAAATCAAATGCATGGTATAGTGGTTGCGTAGCGCGCGCGACATCATTCCATGAACATTAACCTGTAGTCGTTGTGATGATGCGTATAATATTGCATCAACCACCACGCGTCTGATGTAACAGGGTTAAGTGCATCTGCCTGCTGTTCTCCTACGATTGCATGTACCTTTGCGACATACACCCCAGGGATGGCATTACAAACGTACAAGGGTGCGTGTACTCTCTTTCGGAAGATATGAACGCGAAAGCAAAGTTTCAACATAACTAGAAGGTTGGAAGAAATTTGGAAATGAAACCCATGAGGGTGCAGTGGTGACTAAGATTCTATACGAGCAAGTCCATTCTTCGTTTTACGTCCAGCCACCCCGACATCTTGGGGAGAACAATGTCAACTATTCGACCAATGAGGGAGATGTTAATTAGACAATGAATGTGCGAGGCCATCATGACCATGATCGACTTCTCTGGTTGAGCAAGCCATTCTAAATTTGAGCAAGGTGGTAGGTAACTTTGTGGAAGGAAGCGAAATAGTAGATAATGAGGATTAAATAAGAGGTTGACATTGTAAAATGTATGAACAAAGAGAATAGATGGGTTCCATAATGAAATTGCCCAGAAAATTGACAACCTGCAGTATTCCATCTCTAGGCTGACCAATCAACATCAAGTGCAAGAAAAAGGGAAGTTCCCCTCACAAACCCAGTAAAACCCTAAGGGAGTTCATGAAATAGCTTACTTAGTGGCCTCACAAAATTATTGAAGTAAGCACAGTTATCACTTTGTGAGAAGTGGTAAAAAAAAGTTGAAACGACCAATACCTAAACTAGCTTGATGAAGCTAAAGAAGGACAAGATGAGAATTAAAAAGGATAGTGATCAAGGAAGACGCTGATGAAGAAGAGCATGCCTCACATTTCTCAAGCACTAAGAGGCAAAGAGGTTGAACAACAGCGAGATTCTTGAAGTGTTGAGCGGTGAGTCAACATTCCTCTTAGGCATGATTAATGAGTTCTAACCTGTGCTGATTTTCTAAAGACTTGCATTGCCTTTGTAAGAGAGGGCGAATGTGGAAAAAGGCCTTTGACACAACGGTGATCCTTGTCATACAATGCGAGACTCGGTGAAGTACATTCGCAAAGATCGGTGTCTACCATATTAGTGAACATTGGAGGAACTTGTTTAGAAGGCATTACTAGATTGGGGGCGATGTCGACTTGTTGCCTACTGGGTCTGGAATTTGGGTTTGGAGAATTGAAACCCACCACCATCACCTTATCTTTAGCAGGAGCAGTGGAGTAAAAATCTGAGTCCTTTGTTGAAGATGTTTTGGGTGCAAGTGGACAAATTCTATTGTGGACTTTGTTTGTTCTTGATATTGAGCCAGTAGTTATGGTAGCTAATTATGTGTATTATGCAGGAGGCCATTCTTGCCACATAGAATGCAATCATCAGCATTAAGAAATGGTTCTCAAACACATTTGGCAATATGACTGCTGGAACTCAACATTTTCATCTCGTAACATGTTCGCTGGAAGACTTAGAAGAGGTGTCTACGATTTGACACCATTGTGGGAGAATAGTGTGAGCAAGCGTAGCTACGGGAAGAATTGATAGAGAATTGTGAGCTTCTACAAAAGTGGTCAGACTATCACATTTATGTGCTTCCTTTTGTCCTTGGAAAAAGGAGGAAGAAACCCTCCCCTTGTTGTTGAAAGAGACAAAGAAGAAAACCTAAAGCATCTCAAACCCCTCCACAAATTTGAATATGCATACTTGTTCACCTCTTTACGCGTGATGATGATGATGGATCAAAACACCTATACCACAAATTTGTGACGTTATAACCAAGGACTATTATCTAATCGATATGTACCATGAAACTTGTTTGTTGTGTTGCTTATCTAAAGCGGTTTCCTTAAAATAAATCATTTTCTTTAGTTTTGATCCGAGGATAATTGCAGAATGTCACGGTCGAACAAGTAGTAAATTCAGATTTAAGTCGAGATATCGATCATGAATCTAATTATAAATCAACTGCGACTGCTGAACTCATATACTGTTGGACTCGATGAAGCAATTGGAATTAGCTTTGCAAACCTTGAAATGTAAAAAAGCCTACGATATGAATTAATAACAAAATGAATTAAAGCGAAAATTTAAAATACAAATTCGATTGACGATCATCTTTTTAAAGGAGCATTTAAGAAATACGCTATTATGAACATCAATTCTATGATTACCCTTTGAAACTTTGCTTCATGAACCACGATTTAAAACGTCCAAGGAATATGATAGTGAGTTGGATTTCTCCATACTTGTTCATCATCTAATCTTCCTTTGTTCTTTCGAGAAAGGCAGAGGATTAGATAACTACTTTGTCTAGTTTGCTTATTCAGGTATTTTTTCTTTTTCAATAGCAATATCGGAGGAACTTTATGGGCGTAGCCATGCTCTGGCCACTAGTCATAGCATGGGTTTACACTGCGGTTTCTCTTCCTCCAAATTGAACGATTCATCCTTTCACTTGATTAGATCGCGCCAACACGAGTTATTAGGAAACATCGCACATTCTGTCGAGGTAACTCTGCTTGTTAAATGGATAAGTCATTCAGCTGTTTCTAGTTTCAAGTGAGAGAGGATTTATCGATTTAAATTCTGAGCTCATTAGATCACCATTATCGGTCGCATACCTTTGGTAATTCATCCTCTCGGGATTGCCTTCTCTTTGTCACTCGGAGGCACACTCTGGAAATCGAACAATGAGACAATCCTATTATGGGTATAAGGCGGCTTGCACATTGGGATCGATTACAGTGCTGAAAACCGGCCAGTAGATTTACAAGCGATAGTTCAATAACCACGATAAATTTATGCGGAAAGATAATTTCGACAACGAAGTCTATTCAATGGAAGTGGGTTCTAAATCACAAGATTTTTTTTTTTTGCCTGTGATGGCTTGCTAATCCCAAGAAAACCCTTTGTAAATTGAAGCTGGAAATACAATTCTAAATTTATGCGGAGATTCGGACAATCGGGGAAAAGCGGTAATTTGAAAGAAATGGAATTACGTTAAACTACTACTTTAGCGACTAACGTCGGATCAATTTTTAATGAAATAACAAACTAATCTAAAATAAAAACAAAACAAAGAAAAGAAAATTAAATACAGATGACTACGTGCGTTTTAAGCAGAAATTTGCTTTCCTTGACATTTAACGTATTTATGGGGTTACGAGTTGGGCTAACGATGCACCTTATGTGGATTTGATTAAGCCGCGGTTGGTTGTTAATGTCGCGACCTCGATTCTTTGTCGCGACCTCAGTTGTCTCAGTTACATCGCAAAAGCTTTTATTTAGTCACGACTTGCCTTTAGATTTCCTTATGTGATGTCGCGACGGCTGAATGATGTCAGCGACCTTCTTTCCTTCTGGCCCGATGTAAACGCTGAATGACGTCGCGACCTACTTTCTTAAATGGCGATGTCGCGACTGCGGATAACGTCGCGACATGCCGATTCGATCGCGTCGCCGGCGACCTGCGCCAGATGCGACCTTTATTTTGATCTCGCGAGAATCTTATGCAGCGACTTCTGCCGGTGTCCACGACCTCCATGTCTCTTTAACCGGCCTTGATTCTGTCGCGGCTTCGAAATTGTGTTGCGACATCGCTATCTTGTTCTTCATTAATTTATGGTTGCGACTTGGAGTTTACATTTGCGACCTTGATGTGATTCTTCATCATCGGCGTCGCTTCGCTTAGTCTTTTCTTCCTCGTGCATTTCTCATTTGCAATATCCATTTAACCCCGAGTTGTGTCATTCTGCTTTCATTGATTTACGCTCCTTTTCTTGCAATATCCTCTTTCTCTTATTTGCTTTGCATAAATGATTTGGTGAGATTATTCACATTTACGCACATAAATCGGTATTTTTAGATAGGAAGAAATCAATCGAGAAAAAAATGGACTGAAAATGGATGACTTTTAAGCTCATCAAACTCTGACTTAAATTTTGCCATGCGAAACAAAAAAAAAATTTGTTTATACTGTCAAACAAAAGGACATTTACGTATTGTTTTGCGATTGCAACAATTTAATTGAAAGAAAACCAGAATTGCATTCTTTACGTATATCTAACCGAGTCGAGATGAAGGTTAGTCACTACTCAATCGGTGTACAAAACTAAATTGTTGAATTTGTTTTATAAGATTATAGTCGGGTTGATCTGTGAAAAATGATTTGGTCTTCTTCCTCTTTTCTTAGTGAGTCAGCTAACCCTCTAAGGTCCTTCACAGTTTGATTCTTCAATTTTTCAATTCAATATGTATTGTTCATATTGATCTCACTAATGAGTAATTCAACCTTTAAGATCGTCCCAGGTCTTCCCGGGCTTGTAATGTCAGGGCTTCCAGGTCATGGGTAGGATGGATGAAACTTTTTAGGTTAAGATTGCAAGACTCTTTCTCCTTTTACTTAACGCTACCTTAACTTTCCTTACCTTCTTTATTGATTCCCCGAAACTTCTCGTCCTTGGGAACTTTCTCGATCACACTTAGAATAGTGCAATGTTATGTCTTTTTAGGCTTTCGCACTCTTAGCGAGCTTTGGGTTTATTGGCTCCCATACCGATTGTGGCATTAAATTTACTAGGTGTTGAAACACCCCTAGAACTTAATTGTTCGAGAGGGACTAGGTCATAAGACAAAACTTCTTCCTTTAAGCTTTCTTTTCTGTTGTATCCTCCTGCTTTAGATCTTTCTCTCTTCACCCTTTTCTGTATTTCTCCTTTAGTTCTCCAAAAAAAATATATATACTCCCCCAAACTTTATCTCTTCCTCCTTCTTTGAATTCTTGGATAATAAAGTTCTTTCTTTGGAGGATTAAATTATCTAGGATGGCAAGTTTCCAATGGCTTGTTTTGAGAAGATAAGGATTTGTTTGACTCAAATTAGGAACTGGGGTGTATGCGGAAGCATATAATGGGGTGGCTAGAATGACTCAGGCTTTGCCAGGATGGCTGCATCATTTCTTGTTAGTTGTATCATGAGTTTCGCCTTGATCAATAATCTAACAAGTTCTAGAGTGTTTGATTAGCGTGACTAACCTAGGGAGATATATGACTCCCTTGATTGATGAGGTTACATGATCTAGAGTTCACAGGGTTCTTTGCTTCTTGTTTGCTTCAAACTCAAAAATATATTTTTCTTCTTCAATGATATAACTTTCCTTTATATTGGACTCATCAGCTAAATTCAAGTCAATTATGAAATTTGTGTTTCAATTCAATTATATGTCGTGCATGATGCAATTATTTGTTTATTTTATCTTCTAATCAGGCTACTTCAATGTTACTTGGGACCAAAGATGTATACAAATTTATGACATCATCACCTAGGACTATTATCTAATCCTCGAAGCAACGGCGCCGTAAAACTTGTTAATCGGACAAGATGTATACAAATTTATGACATATCACCCTAAGGACTATTATCTACAATCGGCAACAATACCATAAGACTCGTTAAGACTACATCAATAAATTGTTATGGATCATTCCTATTCAAGGCATTTAAGACTTATTGCAAGGACTATTGTCTAGAAATCACTCGATTAAATAAACCATGCATTAAACTTGAGTGAGTTGCTTTAGTATCACCAAGATATTTTTGTAGAGTAAACCATTTTAGGTAATGGTTTTGATCCATTATCTTTTGCAAGTGCAGTCGACAAGTAATAAAATGGATTTAAGTCGATATGTCGATCTACGAAAGAGATCCTCGAAAAATTTTTCAATCAACTACCCGACTACTTAGCTCCTTCTTATTTGGGCGTAATACGTAGTGAGATTTTTGCTGAAAACTTGAAATGAATGATGTAAAAGAAAATGAATGAACAATAAATGAATTGAATATTGAAATATCAAAATAACAAATTTAGATTTAACGATTATCTCTAAAGAAAACATTGAATAATCGGCTATTGTAAGAATCGATTCCTAGTTTGTCTTGCATCTTTGGTTTGAACTCTGGATCTTTAAAACTAGTCGAAGTTAATATAGTATTTGGATCTCTCCATACCACGAGTTCATCATCTCACCTTAAGCATTTCTCTCGGTACTGGGGGTGAAATAACTACTTTAAACTATTAGTTGCCTTGTTACGGGTATTTTTCTTTCTCAATATTTCCTTACCTGACATAGTTTGCGGAGACTGAGCTCATGAGTTAGTCATTCTTTGAGGTTGCACTATCTTGGTTCCTACGCCCCTCAAAATTAGAATAGCTTACTCTTTCCTTGATTAGATCCTTGCTAACACGGGATCCGAATTCACTATTCAGTGAGGTGAACTCTCTGTCTACTTAAATTTATAACTCGCTCAGCTCATTCTCGGTTACAAGCGAGAAGAGGATATATTGATTAATATCGGGCGCATTAGATCAGCAATATCAGGTTCAAATACCTTCCCGAATTGTTTCTTATACCGGGGAATGCCTTCTACATGTCACCCGGAGGGCTCACGGAAATCGAGCGAAAGCAGCCTCGTTATGGGTCTGAGGCGAAATTGGGATCAATTCAAATACGCGAACCGACGAAGTCGAGTTGGCATTTGAAGTTCGGCTATTATGAATGTTGTAATCTTTGCGCGGGAAAGATTATTTACGTGATGCGTCAATTGATGGGCTGGGTTTCTAGAATGCGGTCATACCATACATTGAAGCTGGCGTCCAGCCATTATAAATCGGAAGCGGGGTGTTGAAATCCCAAAATTTATGCGGAAATTCAAACAACTTAGACGGTAATTAAGAAATAAACATGCGCATTATTTCGATCGCTACATTAACGTTAGTCAATTAGAGCAATACAATAATCAATCTAAAATAAAAAAATGGAAAAAAAACGAAAACAAAAGAAAAGAAAAAGAAAATAAAAATACGGGAGCCTTGACCCCTTGATTTCTCTTTCAAGTTTGCGAAGTTTGCGTTTCTTTGTCGCCAGTGTGTATTTATAGGGTTAGTTGGGCTGTTTGATGCACCTCATTGTGGATTTCAAGTTAAGCGGCGGTTTTGTTGATCTTTGTCAGCGACGCCGAGTCTTATGCGACCTCTGGTATCTCGATCTTTGGCCGTGAAGCCTTTGTTTGGTTGCGACGTAATGGCACAGTGGTGATATGCTACATGACGACTTAAGGGCGTCGCGACAGCAACTATATTGCATTTGATGTACGCGACAAGTGGATGTTATCGTACCTCTTCTCCTACGTAGTGGTTGCCGCGACCTGCGGATATTTGTCGCGACTTCCGCCTCTCTTACAATGTTGTCGCGACCGAATGATGTGCTGACTTCCCTTGTGTAGTTGATGTCGCGGCGAAGCGATGTTATCGCGACCTTGTTATCTACGAATTGATGTGGCGACATCGGTGTTGCTGCGAGCGCTATATTTTCTTCACGATTGTTGCCAGCGATAGCTTCTTTGTTGTCTCGACTTCCTTTACGTAAAATTGTTTGCGATGGCGAGGTGTTGTATTTACCTCTTTCTTTACTATTCTTTGTTGCGACCTGCGAATGATATCGCGACCTTCTTCTCTTGAACTGATATTTGGCGTGACTTCTTTCTCCTTGTAAGCTGATGTCATGGTACCTCCCGGACCGTGTTGATGTCGCGGTACGCATCGGATGTCGCGACATCATGTCTTCTTTTTCTTCAATTCCTGATTGCTTGACCTTGAGTTTCTTTAAGCTCCTGACTCATTTGTTTCAATTAAGCTTCATTTGCATTTGAGTTTCAACTGTTGCAACCTGAATGCATTTTGATTCTTCATCAAGGCTTCACGACATCAGGTCCTTTCATCCTTATGCGCCTTTCTCTTTGCTGACTGCTTGACCAATTATATCGTGCAGCTCATCCACCTTACTATCATTTTACGCAAAAATTCTTCTTTTTCTTGAATTTCACCTTTATATACTTGATTTAGTTTAGTTATTCATGTTTACGCACATCATCCAGTCTTTTAGATAAAAATAAATCGGAAAAATGGACTAAAATAGATGAGCTTAAAATTTCGTGAACTCCCCCAGACTTAAAATTTTGCTTGTCCCGACGAAGAATTTTGTTGTCTCGAACAAAGGACATTTTCACATTATGTTATGCGTGTGACCAATTTAATTGAAATTGAAATTGCATTCTTTTCTTTGTATTCAGCTTTAAGTCGATTCAAAGGTTAGTTTCTACTCAATCGGGTATACATATGAAATTGTTGAATTTGTTTTAAACGATGCAGTTAATTGATTATATTTGTGTGAGTTGATTTTCTTTCTCATTTTCTTAATGAGTCAATTAATCCTTAAGGGATGCTCACAACTTTGATCTTTTCCTGATTTTCCAAATTCCATAGGCTTGTTGTTCATATTGATCTCCTTTGTGAGTGATTACAACCTTGAATCAATCGAGGTCTTTTGGGCTTGTAATGTTAGGTTGGGTAAGGGTAGGATGGATGGAATTTTGAGTTAAGATTACCAATACTCCTTTCTTTAATACTCATCTCTTTGTCCCCTTTTCCTCCTTGTAATTTCCTTAATAAGCTCCCCCGAACTTCGTGTTTGGGATACCACACTGATTTTCTTCAATGGCTTCTTATGTTCCCATTTCTCATTCATAATTTAAGCGAAACCTCTTTCTTGTCACCTTTGGGAGATAGTGCAATGTTTGTCTTCTTAGGCTTTCTAACATAGTAGCGAACTTTGGGTTAATGAATTCCCATACCAGGATGGCATTAGGGTACTAGGTGTTGAAACACAGAGCTTAATTGTTGAGAGTTAGGCAAGACAAAACCTATTCCTTAAGCCTTCTTTTGATTGTATTTCTTTTCTCTTCATTCCCTTTTCTAGATTTTCTCCTTGAGTTCCTCAAAAAAATTTACACTCCCACAAACTTTATTTGTTCCTCTCTTTTTGGGATCTTTGGTAATCACGGGTTCTTTAGAGATTGATTACGTAAGAATGGGTTTAGTGTCTCCATTGGCTTCTTTAGAACAGAGCATTTTGGCTTCCAATTTACGGGAACTAAAGTATGCATTGCATATGAATAGGGATGGCTAGAATGGCTTAAACTTTCCAAGAATGGCTACCATGTTTCTGTTGATTGTATCACCTAGGATTTGCGATCATTAATCCTAACAAGTTAGAATTTGGGTTGATTAGCATGACTAACCACGAGGATTTTCTTGGCTCATATCGGTGGTTGAGAATTTGAAATGATCATTATTTCAACGGGTTCCTTGACTCCTTTGTTCATACCACAAACTCAAGAAAATTGTTTTTGTTCCTTTAGTGTAAAACCTTCGCCTTGCCACGACATCGTGAAATTGAACTAAATGCAATTTATGTTTCAATTAAATTACTGTGTCGACTAATATATTTTTCAGTGGATTCATTCATCCTATATTCTAATCAACTAACATATGCTATGTCATCATTTTCATTACGATCTATTTCTCTTTATTATTCTTCTAACAATTAAAGCAAAAATGAAGCTTATCTGATTTGACTTGAACAACTCGACATCAAGCAAAATTTCTGATTTATTCGTGATTGTATAAAAGTTGAGAATCAACGGTACGAGGAATGAGGAAGAGATGGATGAGTCGGTTGGAAGTTTTTCTTTGAAGTAGCAAATATGTTTGGAGGATCCGAGATCCCAAGGGTTGCAGTTTGGATTAGAACTTTGGGAATTTCATTTAATCTTCTTGACTTGGCACTTTCTTTCTCTATAAAATTACCCTTCAGGCCCGGTTCATTGGTGAATCAATTTTTTATTCAAATCATCTTACTCTTGATTAATGTATTCGTGTATGCTCATTTTATCATGACCTCTAAAATTTGGATAGATTGTTGTTAATGAATCAAAATTTCAGCCCATATTTTCTTCATAAAGCATCATTAAATCATCTAAGCACTGTCTCTATCTAGCATCTTCTTCTCAAACTCCTTTAACGATGACATATAAAAATTTGAACCCCTTGATGCATCTTTGTCTTGGCTTCTTGTGCATCCTTCCTTGATAAGTTTGAGTTGAGAGAGTCTCGATCATATTGATTATTGTAGAATGATTCATGGCTAAGTTCACGGCTTTTTAGGTAGATCTTGTCTCTTCCACTCCATATTTCTTTTTTGAAATTTTCTTCTTGATCTTGTAGGATCTTTTAAGCTATTCTTCCTTTGCTCAATTCCTCTTCCCATTTTACGCTCTTTCCTCTCTTGAACTACCTTCTATACATTTCCTCTTTTATTAGGTTCTTCTTCGGCTGTTGATCTCTTCTTTCAATTGATTCACTTTTTTTTGCATCTTCTCTGAATTTACGTGAATGCTCATTTCTCTTCTCTTTCTTCCATACTTTTACGCATAGAAATGAGCATCTCCATTATTTGCTTTATCTTCTTGGGCTCCTCTAGAGCTTTCTCCTGGTTTTCTGAATTCCCTGTTTCTCATTGGTGGAGAGCTGGCCAGTGGGGTGGTAAAATCTATAGGACTTGTCTCATCTGGTTCTAAGTCCTCTGCAAACATAGAAGTATTCCCTTCCGGTTGTGTTCCTGGGTTTTGTTCTCCTTGATCCCCAACCCGAAGAGTGTCCTCTTCTTGTCTTTCATTCTCCTCTTCTTTTCCAGAATCTGCTTCCACCATGATCCCCTTTTTCTTCAAATTCTACGCCCGAGCCTTACTTACCGGAGTTAGGGTTAATGGTGAAGCAGCAGGAACCTCTTCTTCTTACGCCCATGTTCCTTCACCCTAGCCTTGAGACAAAGCCTAGTGATTGTTGTTGGATGAGGGGATCGAGCCTCTTTTGTTTCCCTCATGAGCATCTTAATATTTAATTTTCAATTACTGCTCCTACGTTGAGCTTGTACCCTTTCAGTATTGCATACAGAATGATGGCTTCCTGTTCCCTTACTGTGCATACATGCTTGGTTGGAACTAACACAGACGCCAGGAAATAAAACCATACCTTAGCCTCCTGCGCCCAGATCTCCGTGGCGATGAAGGTGCTTGGATTGCTCCTTTCTCTTGATTCCATTGAACGCCTAAATACGTCAATTTTCGACAATCTTCTCACGGTTAGTTTGCTAACAACTTCTTAGAATTTAGACTATGCCTTTGCCTGCCATCGTACACCTGCGTTAGCATTTTGCTTAGTGTTATGGAACGACTCCACGACAAATATAGAGTTGTCCTTTCTTCCTACCAAGTTGAGTAAATTCACAGGACCACTTCTTGAACTCTCCAGGAAACCTCACGGTGCTTGCGAAATTTTTTCCCATCCTAGTTGTTCTTTCTATCATTTTCCTTGAAAGGGAAATAGGGTTCTTTGAATCCTCTCTCCGACAAACCGCTTTATCGGCATAATAACCTGCGCATGTTAACACTGGCACTCTTCTGACACAAAGCGCACATCTTCTTCTTCTTCCATCGCTTGTCCTTCCTTGTATGCTTGTTCCCTTGCGATTGGTTGACTCGGGTTACGGATGAACGCTCCTTGATTGAGCATGTTCCTCCATGATTTACCGTCAGTTCGGGACCCGAGAGTCTCGGAGTTCAGCCATTGGGAGGAATCGGAAGGTTTGGAAGTTTGGTTAGGGTTTAAAAATCTAATCCGAGAGAATATGCGAGACGAAGAGGAGGTGGTCGCATCGAGGGAAGAGGAATAACAATGGGAAGAGTTTCTCCTTGATTTTAATTCAGTTATTATGGTGGGTATTATGATTTCATTTATTAATGCTTGTCGCGACTTAAATTAATTTGAAGTGTCTTGTTGTCATTAAATTTAGGAGCAAAATTGAAAAGCGCCGGTTGGCAATTTATCCTCTTGCTCGTGACATAAATTATCCGTGGGAGGACAAGTCCTCTTGGGATTTGCGACATCGAGGGCATCTCGGGACATTGTCAAGTTGTCGCGACCTCTCTTTTTCTTACGAAGGGTTAATGCTTGTCGCGTTGAATTTATTTTGTCGCGACCTCGATTTCTTTTTCTCCATAGAACTTTTGGTCGCGGCGTCATTCTTGTTCTTCCTTCAGCATTGACTAGAGTCACGACATCAACTTTGTTGTGACTTCATTTACTATACGACATAAGTTTTATCACTTAACGTGATGCAATTTTACCTCAAATTTAATGAGCAACTGACTTTCACTCTTAATCGAATGTGATTCTCATCGTCAAACAAACCAATTTCACGGCAATTAAGAATGTATTCAATTCAAATTTCACAGAATTTATATAGGGAAGGAATGCTCCTTTTTTCTTTTTATAATAGTTCTCTTATTGATTCTAGCTGGAGTTATGCTTGACGGAGTTCATTCCTTCTTATGCGAGCCATTTACTGCATAAGTACTTTCTGCAACATTTACGGGTAGGATTCAATTAAACAAAGTAACTTTTAAGTACTAACTAATCATTATAATAACTATAGAAAAAAAAAATCAAGGTTAATTCAAAATCTAAAAGAATTAAAGTCTCTATGGGTTGCCTCCATCGGTTGCTCGAGTTTTAGTCCTTAGGCGAGACTTGCTTTGTTTTTGATTTCCCTTCTATCTAGATAACTTTCTTTGGAGCTCTTTGCATTCTTTCCTCCACCTTAGATAATGCTTGATCTTTGTCCATTGACTTTGAATTCTTCTCGATATCAGTCCTTAATGTCTTTGCTCCAAATGTATTGCTTGACACCCTTGTGTATGGCCTCCATTTTGGATTTAACTTCTCTTTGAAACAATCTCAGTCTAAATTAAACAGTAGAACTAGTTCCCTTGCTTTGAACTCTTTTCTCAGGATCCTTTGATCATGTCATTTCTTTGTCTTATCCTTGTAGATTCTAGCATTATCATAGGCTTCATTTCTCAATTCTTCCCGAGTTCGAACGGTTGAGCAATCTCCGCTTCCCTTGTAGTTTTAAAATCGAGTTCAACTTCTTGATGGCCATTGCCTTGTTCAATTCCAAAGGTAGGTACATGGTTTCCCAAAAACAATTACGTATGGGGACATTCTAATGGGAGTTTTGTATGCGATCTGGCAAGCCCCAGTGCATCATCGAAGTTTGAAGACCAGTCCTTCTGCTTGAGCTCACGATCTTTCAGAAATGTTCTTTTAATCTCCACATTGGAAATTTCTGCTTGTCCATTGGTTTGGGGATGATAAGCTAGACTCATTACATGTGATCCCATGCACATTCATGAGTTTGCAAATATTTTGTTTGCAAAATGGCTTCCCATCACTAATGATGATTACGGAATTGTTCCCGAATGCGCTCAAAAAATATTCTTTTTGCAAAGAAACTCTAGTTGCTGTGCATCATTCCTTGGACAAACCCCTTTGCTTCCATCCATTTGGAAACATAATCAGCGCTAGCGTATGCAGTTCCCAGTGATGGTGGGAATGGTCGCAAATCTATTCCCCATACATCAAGATTTTCCACCATTATACCTCTTAGGGGCATTTCATTTAACTGTTGATATTTCCAATCTTTTGGCATATCACACAATTTAACCCCGCACCGTACGATCTGCGAAGATAGTGGGCGATAAAACAGTTGGGTATCTTGTAATTTGTTCTTTCTCTGAAAAATGACAATATGGTGATGCATGGCATTCATTAAATTTTGCCTTGTTCATTTTAATACATCTTCTTATTATCATATCGACACCTCTTTTAAATAATAGTGGATCATCCCGAATATAATACTGTTTATCGATTACGAGTTTCCTCTCTTCGTTGGTATTTAGTGCGAAGGAACTACCTGAGCTAAATAGTTCACAATATCGACATACCATGGAAGTTGGAGAAACTTTAAGCGATTGCTAAATGCAGGAAGTTCTGCATCGATGTTACTTTCTTCTTGACGGTCTTCTTTACACTCTTGACAAGTGATCGGCTATCATTGTCACACCCCTTTATCCTTGATCTCAAGTCAAACTCTTGCAATAACGACACCCACGATCAATCTTGGCCTTCCTTCTTTGGCATCAATTGCGATTCTTTTGCATGATCAGTATGAATATGTATGGGATCCCAAAATGTATTGCACGAGAATTTTTCACAAGCAAATACTGTAACATTAGCATCTCTTTTTCGGTTGTTGAGTAATTTTCTTGTATTAGCCATTGAGTTCTCACCCAGCATAATTTGTGATCCTTTGAATATTTCTCCTTTCTTTATAGGGCTGACTCCCATTGCAAAATCACTTGGCATCACATTATTTCAAATCACGATCCCATTAATTGGCATTATAGGTGCTTGAACGATTTGATCTTGATTTCTTCAAAAGCGACCTGCAGTCATCAAAATTAAACCTTGTATCCTTACTCCGATGTCATAGTGGTACGGCTATTGCAGAAATCTTTATTGAATCTCTCGTCGGCATGCCTAAGAAGCTTCTTACTCGGCACTGCTGTGGTAGGTGGTGCGAAGTTTTGATAATGGATACCTTGGATTGGTCTACTTCGATCGATGGCGAAATTTTATGCCAAAGAACAATACGTTACTTATTACCGCCAAATGGCATTTTCCCCGATTCGATTGCTAGTATTTGTCTTGGCATCTTTAGAAACCTTTGTTTTGGGTTCTTCAAACAGTCAAAAGCTGGATCCATGCGGTGAAGTCATCCGTAAAAATTTCATAACCTCTTGACAGTGCGAAAATATTGACATCATACACCTTTGGAATGTGAGGAGCATTACACGACCGAATGGCATCCTTAGAGAGCAAGGCACCATAGGGGCATGTGAATGTGGTCTTCTCGTCCTCAGTGCAATAACCTGTCGATTGTATCACGAATACGTAAAGAAACAAAAATGAGAGGTGTCACGCTAATCTGTCAACATTTGATCAATGAAGGGCAAAGGGAAATGATCTTTTTTGGTGGCTGTGTTCAGCTTCTTGTAATCAATGCATACCCTCATCACATCCTTGTTCTTGTTGGAATCAATTCATTTTCTCATTCGGATCACAGTAAACCACCTTCTTTGGAACCACATGAATTTGTTACTTTGAGACTATACGAAATTGCATAGATAAAACCAGCATTCAGCAATTTGAGTACCTCCTTCCTAACCACTTCCTTCATCGGATTAGTCTCCTTTGATGTTCTCTGAATGGCTTTGAAGTTTCTTCTAGCGAAATTTTTGTGCGTACAAGTGATGAACGATACCCTTCAATTCTTGATGGACGAGCTATGAACTCTTTAGCTTCAGCACAACTTTAAGATTTGCGACAACCTGTTCCTCATCATCACTAAGTCTACGGAGATAATCACGGTCTTCTCTTTGGTGATACAAGTAAGCATACTTCAATGACTCAGCAGATTCTTTCAACACTAGCCCTATTATTTGGTTTCTTGATGAATTTCCACTTTTCATTATTTTCCCCTTTATCATTCTGTTTTGCTTGGGCTCAACACGGTTTCTATATAGAATAGCATTGTATGGACAATCGGAGTAGTCGTCTTCAATATCTTTGGGAATTCTCTCTTTTCATGACAAAATTTGAGCATTACAATCATTGTGAAGACATCTAGGGGTTGTAGGTATGGAGCATCATGATTACATTTACTGATTTTCTCAATACATATCTATGTGCATGCTGATCTGAGATCAATGGTGCTTCTCTTCAGCCCTCAAGGTGAGAACTCCTTTTTGCATGTCGTCGGGCGACTCCGATGGCCCGGAATGGTCTCCCCGATGGGGGTACTTGTGTGAATCTTCTTCCATGTCGAATGATGAAGTCTGGGAAGACAATTTCCCAGCATTGACCGGCATCTTCCGTCACTCCTTGGGTTTACCATGGATTCATGCGCCGTTTGAAGAGTAGCGTGGTGGGGCCAGCACCCTTGAGCTTAATTGGCAGCATGAAAGGGCATCAGGAACATACTAGCTCACGAGTCGCGAGAAGCTTCACGGAATTCAACCCTCGATGATGCAGGAATGGGTAAAACTCCTTGGATCCTTCATCTTTTACGGCAATTCTTTTTCTTTATCCGCAGTACTTTATAAATGCTTGATTAGATTCACAATCCCTTCTTCTACTATCTTTCTTTTCTTGCTCAACATGTCCTTGAATTTTTATATAAGTATACGAGTTACCACTTATAAAGAGCATGCGATCTCCCAGCCGAGTTTTCAAAAACCTTACCAGCTGCTCCTCTATCATGATTTACAGGTCTACACATTTGAAATGGATTTATGATCTAGAACTTTCTTTTGATATCCTTCACATCCCTCCTTCTTTCTTTTTCTCAGTCTTGCTTCCTTTTAGGCTTTCTTAACTTCTTCTTCTTTGTCATTTTCTTTCATCTTTTCCCCAACTCCTTCCACTCCTATTGCTTACGACCATGCAAGTCTTTGGATTCTTCTTTGTGTCACTTGGGAAGGTATCTTTCTACGGCTTTGTAGGGTTAGGGCGGTGCCACACTTGTCTCCCGGAGTTCTTCGGGGATCATTGGTGGTGTGAAAAATTTGAGAATTGGTACTTGGTTGCTTCAGTGCGCAAACTTTGTTCATGGAAGTTCAACGACTTCTTATTATCCCCATGAAATCGGCATACGTTCTTCAAAAAGTTTAGGCCCTCTCATTTGATATTCATTACGTGTTCATTTCCTTCTTTGCTGGCTTCTTTCTGGAACCTTGGTGGTTGTTGATAACCTGATGAGGGTTGCGATAAGTACCTTGGGCCTTGTGAAGCCTGCCGTATGAGAAGTTCTCATGGTTCCTGGGAGTCTTGGTGATAATGTGTTTGGCGGTGGTATTGGAGTTTGAAGTAATTTCTTGACTCCCACCTGATACTTAACTCTTGACATCAGCCAATTGTTCTTGATGGCTCTCGACACTTCCCTTCAATAACTCTCTTTCAAGCGCTCTATCTCATGGGCGTGTGTGTCTTCCTTTCTTGCTTGTCCCGGCTTTGTGCATAATGGCATCCCAGCAGCCTCCATGTTGTCATCTTGCTCAGCTCCATGATCCCCTTTCCTCTGCTGTTTCCTCTTGAAAGCTCAGAAGGAGTTTTCATATTGCGACAACCCGGGTCTTATTCAGCTCTCTTGCTTCTTGTGGCTTTTAGTTTGAATGCTCCTGACATGAAGCATGATGATCCCCTTTGATATATCATTCAAGGCATGATATACAATGTCCATCACAGTCTTCGGATCTATCCCGATACATTGGACGCTTCGTGGCTGGTTTGAACTTTCCGGGCTACATCTGGGCTCATCTTCCCCTATTTGGCTCACGTGATTTCCTCCTTCTCTACGAGGTGGGGGTGGGAAGAATCACAATGGGCCTCTGGCTCCTCCCCAGTATCCTGTGAGAGTCATATGGTAGATTCTTACCGTAGGCTGGCACGTATCTCGAGAGAATGGGAATAGATGGGTTGTTGACACGGTCTCACCCGTTTCAAGCTTCATGTTAGCCATCTGAAATCTTCCAGTGCTTTCGTTGGGTCCTCGGTGGGTAAACCCGATGCGTAAATCTTTATTGGTTATTAGCAATTAGTCTTCAGTTTAAGTTCAAAATTGTTTGCATCGATAGATGGGCGCTGATTGTGAGTACTCATCTTGAATAATGACTTCGAAGTCCTCCATAGTATCGATTAGAGGCCTTCTATTTACTTCTCTATGTGCTTCATTAGATCATCTTAAGTCGCCGCCAGTTGAGTTTAACCTTCTTTATCTTTCTCAAGCTTACGAAGTGTTATCTCACAGTGCGTAATACTGTGGAATCGGATCGGTGTTAACATTTCCTATCATTAAAATTTTGTCCACGAAATCAAAACATGTCTAATAGGATTAGTCTCGGTCAACAAATATTTTCAATATGGTTTGTTAAAGGTTAGTAGTGATGATCGCATCTTTTTATTTTTTGTTCTTTTTTTTCTCAAATATCCAATTTAACATTCCATTTTCTTTTTTCGTGAATAATGATTTTCAGTTCTTTTAAATCCGGCGGCGCTTCTTTAAAAACTTATTGCGGACCAAAGATGTTCAATTTATGACATCATCACCTAAGGACTATTATCATCACGACTTATGGCGTATGAACTTGTTAATCGGACAAAGATGTATAAAATTTATGACATCATC
>JAEQBH010009781.1:0-76264 GCA_016808115.1 Tetrastigma voinierianum
CAAGGAGGAGCAGTCTGTTTGAGAATCTGAGAGAGGGCTCGTCCTGATAAATAGTAGGGCGTGCACTTTGTGTTGAAGGGAGAGCTCGTCATTGAGATTTGTAGGGAGGAGTTCGATACAATTTATGTGAATCTGAAAAGAATATCTTTGATAAATGAAGTAGAGCACATGCGCTATGTTGAAGGGAGAGCTAGATCAATGAGATTTGTAGGGAGGAGCCCGTCTTCTTGTAGTACAGAGAAGGGCTCGTCCTGATAAATAGTAGAGCTCAGTCTCCTGTGTTGAAGAGGAGGCTCGATCAACGAGATTTGAGGGGGAGGGGCCCGATGCATTTATAAATCTACAGAGAAGGGCTCGATCACGATAAATAAAATGGGAGCTCTCGATGCGCTGTGTTGAAGGAGGCTCGTCAGTAAGGATTGTAGGGAGGCCCGTCTGTTTGAGAGTCTGAAGAAAGAACAATCCCCGACCAGGATAGTAGGAGCTCGTGCTGTGTTGAAGGAGAGCTCGTCAATGGATTGTAGGGAGGAGCGTCTGTTTGAGGGTACGAGAGGAAGGGGTCGTCACGATAGAAAATAGTAGGAGCTAAAATGCACTTTGTGTTGAAGGGAGAGCTCGTCAGTGAGATTTGTAGGGAGGAGCCCGTCTGTTTGTAGTACATAGAAGGGCTCGTCCTCATAAATAGTAGGAGCTCGTCTGCCTGTGTTGAAGGGAGAGCTCGTCAATGAGATTTATGGGAGAACACATCTGTTGAGAATACAGAAGGGCTCGTCGGCAGAATAGTAAGGCGCGTGCACTGTGTTGAAGGAAGCTCGTCGATAAATTTATAGGGAGGAGCTCATCTGTTTGTAGTACAGAAAAGGGCTCTTCTTGATAAATAGAAGGAGCTCGTCTGGCTGTCTTGAAGGGAGAGCTGGGATCCAGAGATTGGGGAGAGCCGTGTTTGTAGTCTGAGGAGAAGGGCTCGTCTTGATAAATAGTAGGAGCTCGTCTACCTGTGCTGAAGGGGGAGCTCGTCAATGAGATTTGTAGGGGAGGAGCAGTGTTGCAATCTGAGAGAAGGAGCAAATCACGATGGTGGCTGTTGAACTCGCTGCTTTGTGTTGAAGGAGATCCTGGAGTCACGCTTTGAGATTTGTACGGAGGCCGGCCGTCTGTTTGAGGAGTCTGAAGAAGGGCTCGATCCGACAGGATAGTAGGAGCTCGATGCTGTGAAGGAGAGCTCGTCGATGGGTTTGTAGGGAGGGCCGATGCATTTGAGGTCTGGAGAAGGGCTCGTCTGATCAAATAGTAGGAGCTCGATGCACTTTGTTGGAAGGAGGCTCGTGATGAGATTGTAGGGAGGAGCCCGTCTGTTTGAGTCTGAGAAGAAAGGGCTAAATCGTGAATAATGGGAACTCGTCTGCTGTGTTGAAGGGAGAGCTAGTCGATGAGATTTGTAGGGAGGAGCAGATGTTTGAGAGTACGAGAGAAGGGGCTCGTCTTGATAAATAGTAGGAGCTCGATGCACTTGCTGTGTTGAAGAGCTCGTCAATGAGATTTAACTGAGAACCCGTCACATTTTGTAGTCTGAGAGAAATTGCATCACGATAATGAGTAGGAGCTCGTCTCACTTTGTGTTGAAGGAGAGCTCGTCAATAAGATTTGCAGGGAGGAGCCAGATGTTTGTAGTCTGAGAAAAGAGGCTCTTCCTTATAATATAATAAAAACTAAATACTATGTTAAGAGCTAAATCAAACGTAAATTGTAAAAGGAGGAAACCCGGCTGTTTGTAAATCTGAAGAAGAGGCTCGTCTGATATAAATAGAAACTAAATACGATGTTAAAGGGAGAAACTCTCAATGAATTTGTAAAAAGGCAGCCAATCATTTGAAATGCTGAAGAAGAGGCTGTTCGATAAATAGTAGGAAATGCACTGTGTTGAAGGAGAAGCTCGTCAATGAGATTTGTAAGGGAGGAGCACATGCAATTTGAGAGTACAGGAGAAGGGGCTCGTCGGAAGATAATGGAGCTCGTCTTACTTTGTGTTGAAGGAGAGCTCGTCAATGAGTGTAAGGAGCCCGATACGTTTTATGTATCTGGAGAAGGGCTCGTGATAAATAGTAAGGGCTCGTCACACTGTGTTGAAGGAGAGCTAAATCCAGCAGATTTGTAAGGGAGAGCCCCGTCTGTTTATGTCTGAAGAGGAAGAGCTCGTCCTGATAAATAGTAGGAGCTCGTCTGCTTGTGTTGAAGGGAGAGCTCGTCAGCCCAGGGTTGTGAGAGGAGCCCGTGCGTGCCAGTACGAGAGGGCTCGTCTTGATGTAGTAGGAGCTCAATGCACTGTGTTGAAGGAGAGCTCGGTCAGTGAAGTTGTAGGGGGCCGTCTGTTTGAGGGTACAAGAGGGCTCGTCTGACCAGGATGAGTAGGAGCTTAATGCACTGTGTTGAAGGAGGCTTGTCAATGAAGTTTATAGGGAGGGCAGATCTTGTTTGAGATCTGGAGAAGGGCTCCGTCTTTGATCAAATATTAGGAGCTCGTGCACAGTGTGGAAGGGAGGCTGATGATGGGGATTTGTAAGGGGAGGGAGCCGTGTTTGAGGTATAGAGAAGGGCTCGATCACGATATCAACAGGAGCTAGATGCACTTTGTGTTGAAGAGGCTCGTCAATGGATTTGTAGGGAGGAGCCCGTCTTCATTTGAGAAGTACTGGAAGAAGGGCTCGTCGACCACGATAATGGGAGCTCGTGCACGTGTTGAAGGAGGCTCGTCGATGAGATTTGTAGGGAGGAGCCCCGTGTTTGAGGTACGAGAGGAAAGGATCGATCTGATAAATGGTGGGAGCTTGTCTGCACTGTGTTGAAGGGGAGGCTCGTCGTAGAGATTTGAAAGGGAGGAGCCGTTGTTTGAGGCCAGAGAGAAGGGCTCGTGACCGAGATAGTAGGAGCTCGTCCGCCTGTGTTTAAGGGAGAGCTCGTCAATGGGAAATTTGTAAGGTGGATCCCGTACAATTTGAGGAGTCTAGAGAAGGGCTGGAGTCTTTGATAAATAGTAGAACTCGTCTGCCTTTTTGGGGAGGCTCGTCGATGGGATTTGTAGGGAGGCGTGCGGGAGCTGAGGGCTCGTCTTGATGAATGGTAGGGGCTCGTCTTGCTGTGTTGAAGGAGAGGCTCGTCGATGAGATTGTAGGGAGGGCAGTCTGTTTGAGGTACAAAGAGAGGGCTCGTCTGACCCGGATGGTAGGAGCTCGTGCTGTGTTGAAGGAGCTCGTCGATGAGATTGTAGGGAGGAGCTCGTGTTTGGGAGTCTGAAGTGCTGAGTGACGATAAGAAAATAGTAAGGCTCGTCACACTGTGTTGGAAGGGAGGCTCGTCAATGAGATTATAGGAGAGCCCGTCACGTTTGTAATCTGAGAGAAGGGCTCGATCACGATAAATAGTAAAGCTGTCACACTGTGTTGAAGGGAGAGCTCGTCAGGTAGATTTGTAGGGAGGAACCAAATCTGTTTGTAGTCTGAAGAAGGGCTCGTCTGATAAATAAGTAGGAGCCTAAAATGCCTTGTGTTGAAAGGGAGGAGCTCGTCAATGAGAGATTTAGCAAGGAGGAGCCACGTGCATTTGAAGGTGAGGAGAAGGGCTCGTCTGACGAGGAATAGTAGAAGCTCGTCCGCCTGTGTTGAAGGGAGAGCTCGTCAGTGAGATTTGTAAGGAGGAGCCCGTCTGTTTGTAGTACAGAGAAGGGCTCGTCCTGATAGATAGTAGCAACTCGTCTGCCTGTGTTGAAGGGAGAGCTCGTCAATGAGATTTGTAGGGAGGAGCCCTGTTTGAGATGAGAGAAGGGCTCGTCTGACGAGTCTTAAGGCTATGCACTGTGTTGAAGGAGAGCTAATCAATGAGATTTGTAGGAGGAGCCGGAATGCAATTTGAGAATACGAGAGAAGGGCTCGTCTTGACTAAATGAGCGGAACTCAGTCACTTTGTGTTAGGAAGGAGAGCTCGTCAATGAGATTTGTAGGGAGGAGCCTGTCTGTTTGAGGTACAGAGAAGGGCTCGTCCGGAAAGATAGTAGGAGCTCGTCTACCTGTGTTGAAGGGAGAGCTCGTCAATGAGATTTGTAGGGAGGAGCCCGTCTGTTTGTAGTGCACGGAGAGGGCTCGTCACGATCAAATAGTTGGGCTCGATGCGCCTGTGTTGAAGGAGGCTCGTCAACGAGATTTGTAGGGAGGAGCCCCCCGTGTTTGTAGTACGAGAAGAGCTGGAGTCACGATCGGTAAATGGAGCTAAATGCGCTTGTGTTGAAGGGAGGCTCGTCAGCCAGCGATTTGTAAAGGAGGAGCCGATACATTTGTAATCTGAGAGAAGGGCTCCGTCTTGAAATGAGTAGGAGCCTCGTGCACTTTGTGTTGGAAGGGAGAGCTCGTCGGTAAGAGACTGTAAAGGGGAGGAGCAGATGCAATTTGAGTCTGAAAGGGCTCGTCTGACCAGATAGTAGGAGCTTGTCTGTTTAACTGGTGTTGAAGGGAGCACGTCAATGAGATTTATAGGGAGGAGCCGTCTGTTTGAGAATCACAGAGAAGGGCTCGTCTGATAAATGAATAGGAGCTCGTCTGCTGTGTTGAAGGAGCTCGTCAGTAAGAGATTTGTAGGGGAGGAGCCCCCCGTCTGTTTGAAGTGCGAAGAAGGGCTCGTCACGATCATGTAAGACTCGTCTGCTGTGTTGAAGGGAGGCTTCGTCGATGAATTTGGGAGGAGCCCGTCTGTTTGAGGTATAAAGAAGGGCTCGTCATGACAGATAGTAGGATTTCGTCTGCACGTGTTGAAGGAGAGCTCGTCGATGAGATTTGTGGGAGGAGCCCGTGCGATTTGAGTCTGGAAGAAGGGCTCGTCTGATAAATAAAGGAGCTCGTGCTGTGTTGAAAGGGAGAGCTCGTCAGTGAGATTTGTAGGAGGCAGTATGTTCTAAATCTGAAGAATGGCTAAATCCTGATAAATGATAGGAGCTAAATGCACTGAGTTGAAGGGAAAGTACGTCAGCCGATATTTGTAGGAGGAGTCCGTCTTTACATGTCTGAGAGAAGGGCTCGTCACGATAAAATGTAGAAGCTCGATTGCTTTGTCTTGAAGGAGAGCTCGTCAATGAGATTTGTAGGGAGGAGCAGATGCATTTGTAGTCTGAGAGAAGGGCTCGTCACGATAAATAGTAAAGCTCGTGCACTTTTGTGTTGGAAGGAGAGCTCGTCAGTGAGATTTGTAGGGGAGGAGCCGATCTGTTTGAAAGTGTCTGAGAGAAGACAAGATCACGACGAATGAGTAGGAGCTCGTCTGCTGTGTTGAAGGGAGGCTTCGTCGATGAAAATTTGTAAGGGCGGATCCGGAGTCTGTTTGAGGAGTGCAGAGAAGGAGATAGATGCGATAAATAGTAGGGCTCGTGCGCCTTTTGAAGGAGGCTGTCGATGAGATTTGTAGGGAGGGCCGGAGTCTTTTGAGGTCTGAGAGGCTCGTCCCGATGAAATGAGTAGGCGCTCGATGCACTTTTGTGTTGAAGGAGAGCTCGTGATAGGATTTGTAGGGAGGGCAGATCTGTTTGAGGTCTGAAGGGCTCGTCCAGACAGATAGTAAGGCTCGTCTGCTGTGTTGAAGGAAGAGCTCGTCAATGAGATTTGTAGGGAGGAGCTCGTCTGTTTGAGTCTGAGAGAAGTGCTAGATCTGATGAAATAGTAGAGCTAAATACTTTTGTGTTGAGAGGCTTTCGTCAGTAAAGTTTATAGGAGGAGCAGGTCTGTTTGTGAAATACGAGAGAAGGGCTCGTCTGATAAATAGTAAAGCTCGATCTGCTGTGTTGAAGGGAGGCTCGTCAATGAGATTTGTAGGAGGAGCCGTCATTTGAGTCTGAGAGGAAGGGGCTAGATGCGACGGATAATGGAGATTTGTCTTGCTGTGTTGAAGGAGAGCTAGTCAATGGGATTTGTAGGGAGGGCAGTCTGTTTGAGGGTGAGAGAAGGGCTCGATCTTGACAAATAGTAGAGACTCGTGCTGTGTTGAAGGGAGAGCTCGTCCAGTGGGTTTGTAGGGGAGGAGCCTGTACGATTTGAGGAGTGGGAGAAGGGGCTCGTCAGAAAGATAGTAGGAGCTCGTCTGCCTGTGTTAGGAAGGAGGCTGTCGGAGTAAGTTGTGGGGAGGAGCAGTCTGTTTGTAGTCTGAGAGAAGGGCTCGTCTGATGTGGTTGGAGCTCGTCTCACTGTGTTGAAGGAAACAAATCCATGAGATTTAATAGGGGAGAACCCGTCTGTTGTGTCTGAAGAAAAGAGCTCGTCTGATAAATAATGGAAGCTAAATGCACTTGTGTGTTGAAGGAGAGCTAAGTCAGAGATTTGTAGGGAGGAGCAGATCACGTTTGTAATCTGAGAGAAGGCTCGTCTTGAAATAGTAGAGCTCGTGCACTGTGTTGAAAGGAGAGCTCATCCAGTAAGTTTAGCAAGGAGGAGCCCGTCTGTTTGAGTCTGAAAAGACAGACGGATAGTAGGAGCTTGTCTGCCTGCTGTGTTGAAGGAGAGCTCGTCAATAAGGATTTATGAGGAGGGCGATGCATTTGAAGATCTGGAGGGACGAATCGATCAAATAGTAGGGCTCGTCTGCACGTGTGGAAGGAGGCTCGTCGATGGGATTTGTGGGAGGGCCCGTGCATTTGAGGGTGCAGGAGAAGGACTAGATCTGATAAATAGTGGGAGCTCGTCTGCTGTGTTGGAAGGGAGGCTCGTCGATGGATTTGTAGGGAGGGAGCCCGTGCGGTTTGAGGTATAAGAAGGGCTCGTCATGACGGATGGCCAGGAGCTCGTGCACTTTGTGTTGAAGGGAGGAGCTCGTCAATGGGATTGGCAGGAGGAGCCACGTCTGTTTGAGTACAGAGAAGAACTCGATCTGATGTTAGCTCGTGCACTGTGTTGAAAGGGAGAGCTCGTCAATGAGATTTGTAGGGAGGAACGTATGTTTCTGAAATCTGAGGGGGTAAACGTCACGATAAAATAGTAGGAACTCGTACGCACGAGTTGAAGGAGGCTCGTCAACGATATTTGTAGGGGAGGAGCCCCGTCTTTTTTGTAATCTGAGAGAAGGGCTCGTCACGATAAATAGTAGAAGCTTCGTTAACTTTGTCTTGAAGGAGAGCGCTCGTCAATGAGATTTAATGAGGGAGGAGCCCGTCTGTTTGAGTCTGAGAGAAGGGCTCGTCTTTGGCCGATAGTAGGAGCTCAAATCTGCTGTGTTGAAGGAGAGCCTTCGTCATTAAGTTTGTAGGGAGCCCGTCACATTTTGTAATCTGAGAGAGAACCCAGAAAGAAAAGATCGATAAATAATCAAGCTCGTGCTGTGTTGAAGGAGAGCTCGTCAATGAGATTTGTAGGGAGGAGCCCGTGCGCTGAGAGTGCAGAGAAGGGCTCGTCGACCAGATAGTAGGAGCTGCGATGCACACGTGTTGAAGGGAGAGCTCGTCAATGAAATTTGTAAGGTGGATCCCGTCTGTTTGAGGTACAGAGAAGGGCTCGTCCTGATAAATAGTAGGAGCTCGTCTGCCTTTTTTGAAGGGAGAGCTCGTCAACGGATTGTGAGAGCCCGTCACATTTTGAGTATAGAGAGGGCTCAAATCTGATAAATAGTACCAGGAGCTCGTCTGTACTGTGTTGAAGGAGAGCTCGTCGTAAGATTTGTAAAGGAGGAGCCCGTCGTTTGAGGAGGCTCTGGAAGAAGGGCTCGTCTGTGGAGTAGTAGGAACTCGTCACTTTGTGTTGAAGGAGAGCTCGTCAGTAAGATTGCTAAGGGAGGAGCCCGTGCATTTGAGGTGAGAGAGGGATCGTACGATAAATAGTGGGAGCTTGTGCGCTGTGTTGAAGGGAGGCTTCGTCGAAGTGAGATTTGGGAGGAGGGCCGGGTTTGTTTGAGGTCTGAGAGAAGGGCTCGTCCTGACGGATAGTAGGGCTCGATGCACTTTGTGTTAAGGAGGCTCGTCAATGAAATTTGTAAGGTGGATCCCGTCTGTTTGAGGTACAGAGAAGGGCTCGTCCTGATAAATAGTAGGAGCTCGTCTGCCTTTTTTGAAGGGAGAGCTCGTCAATGAGATTTGTAGGGAGGAGCCCGTCTTTTTGAGGTACAGAGAAGGGCTCGTCTTGATGAATGTAGGAGCTCGTGCGCTGTGTTGAGAGGAGGCTCGATCCAGTAAGGATTTGTGAGGGAGGAGCCCGTGTTTGAGAGGTACAAAAGAAGGGCTCGATCTGACGGAGATAATGGGAGCTCGTCTGCGTGTTGAAAGGAGGCGTCGATGAGATTTGTAGGGAGCTCGTGCATTTGAGTGCAGAGAAGTGCTCGATGCGATGGAAATAGTAGAGCTCAAGTCTGCTGTGTTGAGAGGAGGCTCGTCAATGAATTATAAGGGAGAACCCGTCTGTTTGTAATCTGAGAGAAAGACTCGTCTTTGATAAGCAAATAAAAGCTCGTCTGCTGTGTTGGAAGGGAGGCTACGTCAGCGAGATTTATGGGAGGGCCGTCTGTTTTGTAGTCTGAGAGAAGGGCTCGATCTGATCAGCCTCAGTAGGAGCTCGTGCGTGAAGGGAGGCTCGTCAATGAGATTTGTAGGGAGGAGCCCGTGTTTTGAGGCTCACTGAGAGAAAGGGCTCGATGTGAATAGTAGGAGCTAAATCACACGCACTGTTGAAAGGAGAGCTCGTCAGTGAGATTGTAGGGAGGGCCGTCTGTTTGAGTCTGGGAAGAGCTAGATCTGATGAAATGAAGTAAACTCGTCTGCTGTGTTGAAGGGGAGAGCTGTCAATGAGATTTGTAGGGGTGGGGCCCGTGTTTGAGGTCTGAGAGAAGGGCTGGAGTCTGACCAGGATGTAGGATTTGTCACTTTGTGTTGAGAGGGAGGCTAGTCGATGGGGATTTGTGGGGAGGGCCGGAGTGCGCTGGGGAGTCTGAGAGAGGGCTCGTGAGAGAAGGGCTCGTCACGATAAATAGTAAGCTCGTCTGCTGTGAAGGAGAGCTACCGTCAACGAGATTTGTAAAGAGAGCAGTGTTTATGGTACGAGAGAAGGGCTCGTCCTGATAAATAGTAGGAGCTCGTCTGCTTGTGTTGAAGGGAAAGCTCGTCAATGAGATTTAATGGGGAGGGCGGAGTCGTTTGAGAATGGAGGAAGGACTAGATCTGACCCGGATAGTAGGAGCTCGTGCGCCTTTGTTGAAGGGAGGAGGCTCGTCGATGAGTTTGTAGGGAGGGCCGGGTGTTTGGTGAGAGGAAGGCTAGATCTTTGGGTAAATGGTAGAAGCTCGTCTTGCTTTGTGTTGAAGGAGGCTGTCAGTGAGGATTTGTAGGAGGGCCGGTGCGTTTGAGGTCACAGGAGAAGGGCTAGATCCCGACCTGAATGTAGGAGGCTGTCTGCTGTGTTGAAGGAGGAGGCTGAGTCAGTAGGATTTGTGGGAGGGCCGTCTGATTTGAGAGTCTGAGAGAAGGGCTCGTCTTGATAAATAGTAGGAGCTCGTCTGCCTGTGTTGAAGGAGGCTCGTCCCGATGGATTTGTAGGGAGGGCATGTACGAGAGGAATGCGAAGGGCTCGTCAGGAAGATGGTAGGAGCTGGTCTACACGTGTTGAAGGGAGGCTCGTGATGAGAGCCTGTAGGGAGGAGCCCGTCTGTTTGTAGTGCGGGAGAGGACAAGTCTGATAAATGGTTGGAGCTCGTGCTGTGTTGAAGGGAGAGCTCGTCGGTGTAGGGAGGGCAGGTGCGGCTGTAGTACGAGAGAAGAGCTCGTCATGATAAATAGTAGGAGCTCGTCTGCCTGTGTTGAAGGGAGAGCTCGTCAACGAGATTTGTAGGGAGGAGCGATGCGATTTGTAGTACGGAAAGGGCTCGTGAATAGTAGGAGCTCGTCTGCACAGTGTTGAAGGGAGAGGCTCGTCGGTAAGTTTGTAGGGAGGGCCCAGATGCATTTGAGTCTGAAAGAAAGGGCTCGTCTGACGGATAGTAGGAGCTTGTCTGCTTGTGTTGGAAGGGAGGCTCGTCGATGGGATTTATAGGGAGGAGCCAGGTCTGTTTGAGATGCGGAGAGGGCTCGATCACGATAAAATAGTAGGAGCTCGTCTTACTGTGTTGAAGGGAGAGCTCGTCGATGAGATTTGTAGGGAGGGCAGTCTGTTTGAAGAGTCTGAGAAGGGCTCGTCACGATAAATAGTAGGAGCTCTGATACACTTTGTGTTGAAGGAGAGCTCGTCAATGAGATTTGTAGGGGAGGAGCAGTCACGTTTGAGTATAAAGAAGGGCTCGTCATGACAGAGGATGGTAGGAGCTGATGCACTGTGTTGAAGGGAGGCTCGTGATGAGATTTGTAGGGAGGGCAGATCTGTTTGAGGAGTGAGAGAAGGGCTCGTCTGATGTGTAGGAGCTCGATGCACTTTGTGTTGAAGGAGGAGCTCGTGATGAGTTGTGGGGGGAGGAGCCGAGTATGTTTCTGAATCTGAGAGAATGGAACGTCACGATAAATAGTAAGACTCGTCTGCTGAGTTAATGAAGGGAGAGCACGTCGACGGTATTTGTAGGGGAGGGAGTCGAGATCTTTTGTAATCTGAGGAGAAGGGCTCGTCACGATCAAATGAAATGAAGCTTCGTTAGCTGTCTTGGAAGGAGGCTTTCGTCGATGAGATTTGCAGGAGGAGCCCAGATGCATTTGGTCTGGAGAAGGCTCGTCTGACCAGATAGTAGAGACTCGATGCACTTTGTGTTGAAGGGAGAGCTCGTCGATGAAGATTTGGGAGGCAGGTGCGTTTGTAGTACAGAGAGGGCTCGTGCGATGCGATAGTAAGCTAGTGCCACTGTGTTGGAAGGAGGCTCGTCCAGTGAGATTTGTAGGGAGGAACTTAGTCTGTTTGAAGTGGAAGGCTCGATCTGACTTCGTGGGGATGAGTAGGAGCTCGTGCGCTGTGTTGAAGGCTCGTCAGTAGAGGGGTATGAGTGGGATCAGATCTGTTTGAGGTCTGAGAAGGGCTCGTCCGATAGAAATAGTAGAGCTCGTGCCTTTTGAAGGAGGAGCCGTCGTGAGATTTGTAGGAGGGCAGTCTTTTGAAGTCTGAGAGAAGGGCTCTAGATCCTGATAAATAGTAGACTCGTGCTGTGTTGGAGGCTGGTCAGTAAGTTGGCTAGGAGGGCCAGGTGCGGTTGAGGTCTGAGAGAGGGCTCGTCCGGGATGAGATGTGGGGCTCCGTGCACTTGTGTTGGGGAAGAGCTCGTCAGTAAAGTTTGTAGGGAGGAGCTCTGTCTGATTTGAGTCTGAGAGAAGTGCTCAGATCACGATAAATAGTAAAGGCTCGTATGCTGTGTTGAAGGAGAGCTGCGTGATGAGTTTATAGGGAGGGCAGATGCATTTGTAATCTGAGAGAAGGAGAAACAAGTCGATAAATGTAAAAGCTACGTCTGCTGTGTTGAAGGGGAGGGAGCTCGTCAGTGAAGTTGTAGGGAGGGCCGGAGTCTGTTTGAGAGTGCGGGAGAAGGGGCTCGTCGGCCCGAGGATAGTAGGAGGCTGTCTGCACCGTGTTGAAGGAGGAGCTAGTCCAATGGTTGTAGGGAGGAGCAGTGTTTGAGTGCTGAGAGAAGGGCTCGTCCTGACAAATAGTAGGAGCTCGTCTGCCTGTGTTGTAGGGAGAGCTCGTCAATGAGATTTGTAGGGAGGAACTGTCTGTTTGAGAGTCTGAGAGAGGGCTCGTCTGGAAGAATAGTAAGACTCGTGCACTTTTGTGTTGAAGGGAGAGCTCGTCAGTAGAGAGATTTGGCAAAGGGGAGGGCAGATGCATTTGTAAGTCTGAGAGAAAGGGCTCGATCTGATAAATGGATGAGCTCGATGCACTTTGTGTTGAAGGCTCGTCAGCCAGACTAGCCAGGAGGAGCAGTCTTGTTTGTAATCTGAGAGAAGAGCTCGATCGATAAATAGTAGGAGCTCGTGCCTTGTGTTGAAGGAGAGCTACGTGCAAAGAGATTTGTAGGGAGGAGCAGTCTGTTTGTAGTCTGAGAGAAGAGGCTCGTCTTGAAGCCAGTAGGAGCTCGTGCGCACTGTGTTGAAGGGAGGCTCGGTGATGAAGTTGTAGGGAGGGCCGCGTCTGTTTGAGTAAGAGGGCTCGTCTGACGGATAGTAGAGCTTATGCACTGTGTTGGAAGGAGAGCTCGTCAATGGGGATTTATAGGGAGGGCAGATGCATTTGAGGTGCGGAGGAAGGGCTCGTGGAGTAAATGAAGCAGGAGCTGGATCTGCACAGTGGAGTGAAGGGAGGCTCGTCGATGGGTTTGTAGGGAGGAGCCGTCTGTTTGAGGAATACGGGAGAGGGCTCGTCCCCGATAAATAGTAGGAGCTGAGTGCCCTTTGTGTTGAGAGGGAGGCTCGTCGATAGGACTGTAGGAGGGCAGATGCGTTTGAGGTATAAAGAAGGGCTAGATCATGAGAATAGGGATGAGTAGAGACTCGTCACTGTGTTGAAGGAGGCTGTCGATGAGATTTGTAGGGGAGGGCGGAGTGCGTTTTGAGGTCTGGGGAGAGGCTCGTCTGATCAAATAGTGGGGCTCGATGCACTGGCGGTGAAGGAGGCTCGTCGATGAGATTTGTAGGGAGGAGCCAGGTATGTTTCTAGTACAGGAGAATGGCTCGATCACGATGTTAATCAGTAGGAGCCTTTCGTCTTGCTGAGTTGAAGGAGCACGTCAGCGATATTTGAGGAGGAGTCCGTCTTTTTGTATCTGAGAAGGGCTACGTCTGATAAATAGTAAACTCGTTAGCTGTCTTGGAAGGAGCTCGTGATGAGTTTGTAGGGAGGAGCTTAGATACATTTGAGAGTCTGAGAGAAGGGCTCGTCTGGCCGATAGTAGGAGCTCGATGCACTTTGTGTTGAAGGGAGAGCTCGTCAGTAAGTTTGTAGGGAGGAATTAGTCTGTTTGTAGTCTGAGAGAAAGGGGCTCGATCCGATAAATAGTCGCTACGTGCACTGTGTTGAAGGGAGGAAGCTCGTCAGTGAGATTTGTAGGGAGGAGCCGTCTGTTTGAGTGCGAGGAGGGCTCGTCTGACGAATAGTAAGACAAAATCACTGTGTTGAAGGAGAGCTCGTCGATGAAATTTGTAAAGGCGGATCCGTCTGTTTGAGAGTGCGAAGAAGAACAGATCACGATAAATAGTAAGACTCGTGCGCCTTTTTGAAGGAAGCTCGTCAATGGATTGTAGGGAGGAGCCGAGTCTTTTGAGGCTCTGGAAGAAGGGCTCGATCACGATCGTAGTAGGAGCTCGTGCACGTGGTGAAGGAGAGCTTCGGTCGATGAGATTTGTGGGAGGGCAGTCTGTTTGAGGTACGAGGAAGGGCTCGTCCCGGACGAGTGTAGGAGCTCGTGCACTTTGTGTTGAAGGAAGAGCTCGTCGATGAGATTTGTAGGGAGGAGCTCGTGTTGAAGTCTGGAAGTCTCGTCCCGATAAATGAGTAAACTCGTATGCTGTGTTGGAAGGGAGAGCTCGTCGATGAATTTATAGGGGCAGATGCATTTGTAGTCTGAAGGAAGGCTCGATAAATGTAAAAGCTCGATGCACTGTGTTGAAGGGAGAGCTCGTCAATGAGATTTGTAGGGAGGAGCCGGTCTGTTTGAGGTACGAGGAGAAGGCTCGTCCCTGGCTGCGAGATAGTAGGATTTGTCTTGCACAGTAATTGAAGGGAGGGCTAGTCGATGGATTGTAGGGAGGAGCCAGTACATTTGAGGTCTGAGAGAAGGGCTCGTCTTAATAATGTGGGACTCGTCTGCACGTGTTGGAAGGAGGCTCACGTGATGAGATTTGTAGGGAGGAGCACATGCATTTGAGGAGTCTGAAGAAGGGCTCGTGCGGAAAGAATGATAGGAGCTCGTGCACTGTGTTGAAGGGAGAGCTCGTCGATGAGATTTGGCAGGAGGAGCAGGTCGTTTGTAGTACGGGGAGAAGGGCTCGATGATGCATAGTTGGGCTCGATGCACTTTGTGTTTGAAGGAGGCTCGTCAGCCCAGATTGTGGGGAGAACCGTCTGTTTGTAGTCTGAGAGAGAGCTCGTCTGATAAATAGTAGGAGCTCGTGCGCTTGTGTTGAAGGAGGCTCGTCGGTTGTAGGGGAGGGCAGGTGCGCGTTTGTGAGTACGGAGAGGATGGAGTCTTGAAGATAGTAGGACTCGTGCCGCTGTGGTGGAGGGAGGCTCGTCGATGGGATTTGTAGGGAGGAGCAGGTCGTTTGAGGGTCTGAAAGAGGGCTCGTGACGGATGGTAGGGCTTGTGCGCTGGTGTTGAAGGAGGCTCGTCGTGGTTATGGGGAGGGCAGGTGCGTTGAGGGTACGGAGAGGGGCTCGTCCGATCAAATGGATGGGAGCTCGTCTGCTGTGTTGAAGGGAGGGCTCGTCTCAGTGAGACCTGTGGGAGGAGCCTCTGTTTGAAGTCTGGAAGAAGGACTAGATCTGATAAATAGTAGAACTCGATCTGCTGTGTTGAAGGAGGCTCGTCAGTGAAGTTTGTAGGGAGGGCAGATCTGTTTGAGGAGTATAAGAAGGGCTCGTCATGGCCAGGATGGTAGGAGCTCGTGCTGTGTTGAAGGAGGGCTCGTCGATGAGATTTGTAGGGAGGAGCCGGTCGTTTGAGGTACGAGAGGAAGGGCTCGTCCGATGAAATAGTGGGAGCTCCGTGCGTGTTGAAGGAGGCTCGGTCGATGGGGTTGTAGGGAGGGCAGTATGTTTCCTGATACGGAGAGAATGGCTCGTCTGATAAATAGTAGGAGCTAAATGCACTTTGAGTTGAAGGGAGAGCTCGTCAGCGATATTTGTAGGGAGGAGCAGATCTTTTTATGTCACGAGGAGAAGGCTCGTCACGATAAATAGTAGAAGCTCGTTGCTTTGTCTTGAAGGGAGGCTCGTCAATGAGATTTGTAAGGAGGGGCAGGTATGTTTGAGGAGTACGAGAGAAGGCTTTCGTCCTGTGGAGTAGTAGGAGCTCGTGCACTTTGTGTTGAAGGGAGGCTCGTCAATGAGATTTGTAGGGAGGAACTTGTCTGTTTGTAGTCTGAGAGAAGGACAAGTCGATAAATAGTAAAAGCTCGTGCACTGTGTTGAAGAGGCTCGTGATGAGATTTGTGGGGAGGGCGATCATTTCAGTCTGAGAGAAGGGCTCGTCTGACGAGATGAATGGGAGCTCGTGCACTTTGTGTTGAAGGAGAGCCGTCAATGAAATTTGTAAGGTGGATCCGGAGTCTGTTTGAGGTGGGGAGAGGGCTCGATCTGATAAATAGTAGGAATCGATGCGCCTTTTTGAAGGAGAGCCGTCAATGAGATTTGTAGGAGGGCCGGGTCTTTTGAGGTGCGAGAGGAAGGGCTCGTGCGATAAATAGTAGGAGCTCGTGCACTGTGTTGAAGGAGGGGCTACGTCAGTAAAGATTGTAGGGAGGGCAGTGCGTTTGAGTGGGGAGAGGGCTCGTCCCCGGCCCAGTGTGGAACTCGTGCACTTTTGTGTTGAAGGAAGAGCTCTCCAATGAGATTTGTAGGGAGGAGCTCGTCTGTTTGAGGTCTGAGAGGGTGCTCGATCCTGATCGTGGTAGGCTCGTATGCGTGTTGAAGGAGGCTCGTCGATGGAATTTATAGGGAGGGCAGGTCTGTTTGTGAATGCAGGAGAAGGGCTCGATCACGATAAATAGTAAAAGCTCGTCTGCTGTGTTGAAGGAGGCTCGTGTGAGATTTGTAGGGGAGGGAGCCGTCTGTTTGTAGTCTGAGAGAAGGCTCGTCTGATAAATGAGTAAAGACTCGTGCGCTTGTGTTGAAGAGAGCTCGTCGATGAGATTTGTAGGGAGGAACGCGTCTGTTTGAGAGTGAGAGGGCTCGTCGACGAGATAGTAGGAGCTTCGTCTGCTGAGTTGAAGGAGAGCCGTCAATGATATTTGGGAGGAGTCAGATCTTTGTATCTGAGAGAAAGGGCTCGTCTGATAAATAGTAAACTCGTTAGCTGTCTTGAAGGAGAGCTCGTCGATGGGATTTGTAGGGGAGGGCAGATCTGTTTGAGAGTCTGAGAGAAGGGCTGATCTGACCGATAGTAGGAGCCTCGATGCTGCTGTGTTGAAGGGAGAGCTCGTCAATGGGATTATGGGAGGAGCAGGTGCATTTGTAGTACAGGAGAAGGGGCTCGTCACGTCGTGAAATAAGCTCGTCTGCGTGTTGAAGGGAGAGCTCGTCCAGTGAGATTTGTAGGGAGGGCCGTCTGGTTGAGAGATGCGAGAGAAGGGCGCAAGTCTGACGGATGAGTAAGACTCGTCTGCTGTGTGACTGAAGGAGAGCTGTCGATGAAATTTGCAAGGCGGATCAGATCTGATTGAAGTCTGAGAGAAGGGCTCGTCTGATCAAATAGTAGGAGCTCGTGCCTTTTTGGAGGAGGCTCGTCAGTGGATTGTGGGGAGGGCAGGTCTTTTGAGGAGTACGAGAGAGGGGCTTAAGTCACGATTAAATAGTAGGGCTCGTGCACTTTGTGTTGGGGAGGAGCTCGTCAATGAGATTTGTAGGAGGGCAGTACAATTTGAGGAGTCTGAGAGAAGGGCTCGTCAGGACCAGGATGTAGGAGCTCGTCTGCACGTGTTCTTGAAGGAAGGAGCTTCGTCGATGAGTTGTAGGGAGGAGCTCGTGCGTTTGGGGAGTGCGAGGAGAGTGCTCGTCTTTGATAAATAGTAAACTCGTATGCTGTGTTGAAGGGAGGCTCGTGATGGAGCCCAACAGGGAGGGGGCAGGTGCGTTTGTGTGGTACGGAGAAGGGCTAGATCACGATCATCAAAGTAAAGCTGATGCACTGTGTTGAAGGGAGGCTCGTCAGTGAGATTTGTAGGGAGGAGCAGATGCATTTGAGAATCTGAGAGAGGGCTAGATCATTGAATGGTGTTTGTCTGCTGTGTTGAAGGGAGGAGGAATTTAGTCGATGGGATTTGTGGGGAGGGCCGTCTGTTTGAGGTGCAGGAGAGGGCTCGATCTTGACAAATAGTAGGAGCTCGTCTGCTGTGTTGAAGGGAGGCTCGTCAGTGGGATTGTAGGGAGGAACTGTCTGTTTGAGGTACGGAGAGGACTCGTCCGGAGGAGAAATGAGTGGGAGCTCGTCTGCTGTGTTGAAGGGAGAGCTCGTCCCAGTGAGATTTGTAGCCAAGGGAGGGAGCCCAGGTGCGTTGTAGTCTGAGAAAACACGTCTGATCATGTGATGGAGCTACGTCTACTGTGTTGAAGGAGAACTCGTCCAATGAATTCTATGGGAGGGCAAATCTGTTGTAAATGTGAAGAAAGAGCTCAAATCTGATAAATAGTAGAGACTCGTGCCTTGTGTTGAAGGGAGGCTCGTCTGACGAGATTTGTAGGGAGGAGCGAGTGTTTGTAGTCTGAGAGAAGGGCTACGTCTTGAAAAAATAGTAGGAGCTCGTCTGCCTGTGTTGAAGGGAGGAGCTCGTCGTGAGATTTGTGGGAGGGCCAGAGTGTTTGAGGGTACGAAAGAAGGGCTCGTCTGACGAATAGTAAGACTTGTCGCACTTTGTGTTGGAAGGAGGCTCGTCGATAGGATTTATAGGGAGGGTATGATCGATTGAGTCTGAAGGAAGGGCTAGATCCCGATGAATGTGGGAGCTCGTGCACTTTGTGTTGAAGGAGGCTCGTCGATGAGATTTGTAGGGAGGGCCGAGGTCTGTTTGAGGAATGGAAGGACTCGTCTGATGTAGTGGGAGCTCGTGCACTTTGTGTTGAAGGGAGGCTCGTCCGATGAAGATTTGTAGGGAGGCCGCGTCTGTTTGAGGGTATGAGGTACCGTCGCGACGGATGGTAGGAGCTCGTCTGCTGTGTTGGGGAGGCTCGTCGATGAAGTTTGTAGGGAGGGCAGATGCGTTTGAGAGTCTGGGAAGGGCTCGTCGATAAATAGTGGGGCTCGATGCACTTTGTGTTGAAGGAGGCCGTCGATGAGTTGTAAGGGAGGGCCTGAGTATGTTTCTACAATCTGATGGCTCAGATCTGATAAATGAGTAGAATCGTCTTGCTGAGTTGGAAGGGAGAGCTCGTCCAACGATATTTGTAGGGAGGGCCGTCTTTTATGTCTGAAGGGCTCGATGCGATAAATGAGTAGAAGCTCGTTAGCTGTCTTGAAGGGAGAGCTCGTGATGAGATTTGTAGGGAGGGGCCAGTCTGTTTGAGTACGAGAGAAGGGCTCAGATGCGGCCGATAGTAGGAGCTACGTCTGCTGTGTTGAAGGAAGGCTCATTGATGAGGATTGTAGGGAGGGTGGAGTCTGTTTGTATTAGTCTGGAGGGCTCAGATCACGATCAAATAGTAAAAGCTTTCGTCTGCTGTGTTGAAGGGAGGCTCGTGATGAGGATTTGTAGGGAGGGCCCTGCGTTTGGGGAATGCAGAGAGGGCTGGGTCTGACGAATGTGGGAGCTCGTGCACTGTGTTGGAAGGGAGAGCTCGTCGATGAAATTTGTAGGTGGATCAGTCGTTTGAGGAGTGCGAGGAGAGAACCGATAAATAGTAGGAGCTCGTGCACGCCTTTTGAAGGAGAGCTCGTCGATGAAGTTGTAGGGAGGGCCAGATCTTTTGAAGTCTGGGAGAAGGATAGATCTGAGTAAATGGTAGAGACTCGTGCACTTTGTGTTGGAAGGCTCGTCAGTGAAGTTGTAGGGAGGAGCAGGTGTTTGAATACGGGAGAAGGGCTCGATCTGACGAGATAGTAGAGACTCGTGCTGTGTTGGAAGGCTCGTCGATGGGGTTGTAGGGAGGACTCGTGCGTTTGAGGTCTGGGAGGGTGCTCGATCACGATAAATGGTAAGGCTCGTATGCAGTGTTGAAGGGAGGCTCGTGATAGGATTTATAGGGGAGGGGGCAGGTACGACATGTCAGTCTGAGAGGCTCGTCACGATAAATAGTAAAAGCTCGTCTGCCTGTGTTGAAGGGAGAGCTCGTCAACGAGATTTGTAGGGAGGAGCCCGTCTGTTTAATAGTCTGAGAGAGGGCTAGATCTTTGATAAATGAGTAGAGACTCGTCTGCTTGTGTTGAAGGAGGAGCTCGTCGATGAAGTTTGTGAGGAGGGCAGGTGCGTTTGAAGTCTGGGGAAGGACTCAGATCTGTGAGATAGTAGAGACTCGTCTGCCTTTGTTGTGAAGGGAGGAGCTCGTCGATGGGATTTGTGAGGGCCGGAGTCTTTTGAGTCTGGAGAAGGCTCAGATCCGATAAATAGTAGAAGCTCGTCTTGCTGTGTTGGGCGGAATGGTCGATGGATTTGGGAGGAGCCAGTCTGTTTATAGTGCAGAGAGGGCTCGTCAGGATAAATAGTAGAACTCAATGCCTTTGTGTTGGAAGGAGAGCTCGTGAGATTTGTAAGGAGGAGCCGTCTGTTGAGTCTGAGAGAAGAATCGTCACCTGCCAGAGATAGTAGGAGCTCGTCTGCCTTTGTTGAAGGGAGGCTCGTCTGATGGGATTTGTGGGAGGAGCCAGGTGCGTTTGAGGTACGGGGAAAGGCTGGGTCTGTCATCAAATGGAAGCTCGTGCAGCACCGTGTTGAAGGGAGGCTCGTCGGTAGGATTTGTAGGGGAGGGCAGGTGTTTGAGTCACAGGAGAAGGGGCTCGTCTGACCAGGAGCTATGCACTGTGTTGGAAGGAGGAAATTTAGTCGATAAAGTTTGTAGGGAGGAACCGTCTGTTGAAAGAGTCTGAGAGAAGGGCTCGTCTTGATAAATAGTAGGAGCTCATGCACTTTGTGTTGAAGGGAGGAGCTCGTCAGTAAGTTGTAGGGAGGAACTGTCTGTTTGAAGTCTGAGAGAAAGAGCTGTGGGAAAGATGAGTAGGAGCTCGTGCGCACTTTGTGTTGAAGGAGGCTCGTCGATGAGATTTGTGGGAGGGAGCCGTCTGTTTGTAGTAGAGAAGGGCTCGTCGTCATGGATTGGGCTGATGCACTGTGTTGGGAGGCTCGTCAGCCCGAGTTGTAGGGAGGAGCAGTCTGTTTGTAATCTGAAGAAGAGCGTCACGATAAGCGATAGGAGCTTCGTACGCTTGTGTGAAGGAGAGCTCGTTAACGAGATTTGTAGGGAGGATGTTTGTAGTACAGAGAAGGGCTCGTCTTGATAAATAGTAGGAGCTCGTGCCTGTGTTGAAGAGAGCTCGTCGGTGGTGTAGGGGAGGGCAGATCTGTTTGAGAGTCTGAAAGGCTGGAATCCCATGGATCAACAAGACTTAATACACTGTGTTGAAGGAAACTCGTCGTAAGTGCAGTGTGATTTGTGTTGTATAAATAATGTTGTGTGTTGTGAATTGGGAGGCAAATCTTTGAAAGTCTGAGAAGAAAGGAGCTTCGTCGATAAATAGTAGGAAACTCGTCACACTTTATGTTGAAGGAAACTCGTCAATGAGATTTGTAAGAGGAGCGATACATTTTGAAATGAAGAAGGGCTCGTCTGATAAATAGTAAGGCTTCGTCACTGTATTGAAGAGAGCCTAAATGATAGAGATTTGTAGGGGAAGAGCAAATACATTTGAGAGCTCTGAAAGACTCGTCATGACGGATAGTAAGACTCGTCTTGCTGTGTTGAAGGAGGAAGCTCGTTAATGAATTTGGGGAGGGCCGTGCGTTGGGGAATGAGAGAGGGCTGGGTCTGATAAATAGTAAGGGCTCGTGCACTGTGTTGAAGGGAGAGCTCGTCGATGGGGATTTGTAGGAGGGCAGGTATGTTTCTAGTCTGAATGAAACCGATCTGATGAAATAGTAGGAGCTCGTCTGGCTGTGTTGAAGGGAGAGCTCGTCAATGAGATTTGTAGGGAGGAGCCCGTCTTTTTGTATCTGAGAGAGAGACGATCACGATAAATAGTAAACTCGTTGCTTTGTCTTGAAGGGAGAGCTCAGTGATGAGATTTGTAAGGAGGGCCGATGTTTAGTCTGAAGGGCTAAGTCTGACCAGATAGTAGGAGCTCGTGCACTTTGTGTTACGAAGGGAGGCCTTCGTCGATGAGATTTGTGGGAGGGCCGGAGTGCGTTCATGTCTGAAGAGGGCCTCAGATCACGATAAATGGTAAAAGCTCGTCTGCTGTGTTGAAGGGAGGCTCGTCAGCGGATTTGTAGGGAGGGCCGGAGTGCATTTGAGAGTGCGAGGAGAGGGCTCGATCTGACGAGATGAAGTAGGAGCTCGTGCACGTGTGGAAGGCTCGATCGATCAGAGAATTTGTAAAGGTGGATCCGATGCGATTTGAGGAGTGCGAAGAGAAGGGCTGGATGCCCGATAAATAGTAGGTGCTCGTGCGCCTTTTGAAGGAGAGCTCGTCGATGGTTGTAAGGGAGAACTGTCTTTTTGAGTCTGAAGAAGGGCTCGTTCTGATAAATAGTAGGAGCTCGTCTGCCTGTGTTGAAGGGAGAGCTCGTCAATGAGACTGTGGGGAGGCCGTGCGTTTGAAGGTCTGAGAGAAGACTCGTCTGACGGATGGTGGGCTCGATGCACTTTGTGTTGAAGGGAGGGGCTCGTCGATGAGATTTGTAGGGAGGGCTCGTCTGTTTGAGGTGCGGAGGGTGCTCGTGCGATAAATGTAGGCCTCGTGCTACTGTGTTGAAGGAGGAAGCTCGTCAGTAGAGATTTATAGGGAGGGCCGGGTCACGGTTGTAGGCCCTGAGAGAAGGAGCTCGTCACGATAAATAATCAAACTCGTCTGCTGTGTTGAAGGAGAGCTTCGTCAGCGAATTTATGAGAGGAGCGTCTGTTTGTAGTCTGGAAGGGCTCGTCTGATAAATAGTAGGGCTTCGTCTGCTTGTGTTGAAGTGAGAGCTCGTCAATGAGATTTGTAGGGAGGGCCAGATGCGTTGAAGTACGAGAGAAGGGCTCAGTCTGACCAGGATGAAATGGGAGACTCAAATGCGCCTTTGTTGGAAGGAGGCTCGTCCAATGGATTTGTAGGGAGGGCCGTCACGTTTGAGGAGTACGAGGAGAAGAGCTCGGACGATAAATAGTAAGCTCGTGCACTTTGTGTTGAAGGAGAACTCGTCGATGAGATTTGTAGGGAGGGCCAGTCTGTTGAAAGTCTGAAGGGCTAGATCTGACGGATAGTAATTGTCTGCTGTGTTGAAGGGAGAGCTAGTCGATGAGGATTTGTAGGGAGGGCAGGTACGTTTGAGAGTGCGAGGAGAGGGCTCGTCTTGATAAATAGTAGGAGCTGCTCGTGCTGTGTTGAAGGGAGGGAAGCTCGTCGATGGGATTTGTAGGGATGCCCAGTCTTGTTTGTGTCTGAGAGTGCTTGTCACGATAAATAGCGGAGCTAGATGCGCCTATGTTGGAAGGGAGGCTCGTCAATGAGATTTGTAGAGGAGTCAGGTCTGTTTGTAGTACAAAAGGTCTCTTCTGATAAATAGTATTAGGCTAGATGCACGTGTTGAAGGGAGGCTAGATCAGAGATTGTGATGAGGGCAGATCTGTTTGTAGTATAGAGGAAGGGCTCGTGCGATGCGATGGGAGCTCGATGCCACTTTGTGTTGGAGGAGGCTCTTGATGGTTGTAGGGAGGGCTAAGTCACTGGGTTTGGGGGTGAGAGGAAGGGCTCGATCACGATCAAATAGTAGAGCTCGATGCACTTGTGTTGGAGGAGGGGCTCGTCGGTGGGATTGTGGGAGGGCCGGAGTGCGTTTGTGTAGTCTGGAAGGGCTCAGTCCTGGATAAATAGTAGGAGCTCGTCTTGCTGTGTTGAAGGAGAGCTACGTCAGCCAGATTTGTGGGAGGGCGGAATGCATTTGTGAAATACGGGAAGGGCTGGAGTCTGAGTAAATGAAGTAGGGCTGGTGTTCTTGTGTTGAAGGAGGCTGTCGATGAGATTTGTAGGGAGGGCAGATGCAGTTTGAATTACGGAGAAGGGCTCAGATGATGTAGATAGTAGGAGCTCGATGCACTTTGTTGGAAGGAGGCTGGTCGATGAGGATTTGTAGGGAGGGCTTGGAGTGCATTTGAGGGGTACGGAGAGGGCTAGATCACGATGGAAATAGTAGGAGCTGATGCACTGTGTTGGAAGGAGGAGCTCGTCGATGGGATTTGTAGGGAGGAGCAGTGTTTGAAGGTATAAGAAGGACTCGTCATATTGAGATAGTAGGAGCTCGTGCACAGTGTTGGGGAGAGCTCGTCGATGAAGGATTTGTAGGGGGCAGATGCGTTTGAGGAATGCGAAGAGGGCTCGTCTTTGATAAATAGTAGGGCTCGATGCGCACGTGGAAGGAGGCTGGTCGATGAAGTTTGTAGGGGAGGGCCGGGTGCATGTTTCTAGTACTGGAGGAATGGCTCGTCTTTGATAAATAGTAGACTCGTCTGCTGAGTTGAAGGAGGCTCGTCGGCGATCTATTTGTAGGGAGGGCCGTCTTTTTATATCTGAGGAGAAGGGCTCGTCTGATAAATGGTAAGCTCGTTCTTGTCTTGAGGAGGCTCGTCGATGGTTGCAGGGAGGGCTTGGTCTGTTGAGAGTGTCTGAGAGAAGGGGGCTCGATCACGATAGATAGTAGGAGCTCGTGTGTTGAAGGGAGAGCTCGTCGATGAGATTGTAGGGAGGAGCAGATGTTTGTTTGTGAATGCGGGGAGAGGGCTCGATGCGATATAAATAAAAGCTCGTCTGCACTTTGTGTTGGAGGAGGCTCGTCAGTGGGTTGTAGGGAGGGCAGGTGTTTGAGGAGTGCGGAGAGGAGGACTCGTGACGGTGTAGGGCTCGTCGCTGTGGTGAAGGGAGGCTCGGTGTGAAGAATTTGGAGTGGATCCGTCGTTTGAGGTCTGGAGAGGACCGTCACGATATAAATAGTAGAGCTCGTGCACTTTTTGAAGGAGAGCTCGTGATGGTTGTGAGGGAGAACCAGATCTTTTTGATACGGGAGAAAGGGCTAGATGCGATCGTAGTGGGAGCTCGTCTGCACACAGTGTTGAAGGAGGCTCGTCAGTAAATTTGTGAGGAGGGCAGGTTTGTTTGAGAGGTCTGAGAGAGGGCTCGTCTGACGGATAGTAGGGCTCGTCTGCACAGTGTTGGAAGGAAGAGCTCGATCAGTGAGATTTGTAGGGAGGGCTCGTGCAATTTGAGAGTCTGAAGGGTGCTAGATCTGATAAATGAATGGAACTCGTATGCTGTGTTGAAGGGAGGCTCGTCAATGAGACCATAGGGGCAGTCTGTTTGTAATAGTGTGAGAGAAGGGCTCGATCACGATAAATAGTAAAGCGCTCGTCTGCTGTGTTGAAAGGGAGAGCTACGTCAGCAGATTTAATGAGGGGAGGAACCGTCTGATTTGTGAAATCTGAGAGAAGGGCTCGATCACGATAAATGTAAATAGAACTCGTCACTTGTGTTGAAGGAGGCTCGTCGATGAGATTTGTAGGGAGGGCAGATGCATTTGAAGTCTGAGGAGGAAGGGCTCGTCTGAGAGCGGAATGGTAGAACTCGTGCGCCTTTGTTGAAGGAGGCTCGTCATAGAGATTTGGCAGGGAGGGCCGTGCTTTGGGGAGTGAGAGAAAGGCTCGTCTGATAAATAGTAGAAGCTCGTGCACTGTGTTTGAGGAGGCTACGTCGGTAGTTGTAGGGAGGGCAGATGCATTTATAGTCTGAGAGAAGGGCTCGATCCGGATAAATGGTGGGAGCGCTCGTCTGCTGCGTTGGAAGGAAAGCTCGTGATGGGATTTGTAGGGAGGGCCGTGCGTTTGGGGAGTCTGAGAGGGGCTCGATCCGGTGATAGTAGGGCTCGTGCGCCTTTGTTGGGGAGGAGGCTCGTCGATGAGGATTTGTGAGGGAGGGCCGGAGTGGTTTTGGGGTACGGAGGAAGGGGCTCGTCTGATAAATGAGTAGAAGCTGATGCACGTGTTGAAGGAGGCTCGTCAGTGGGTTTGTGGGAGGGCAGATCTGTTTGAGGAGGGAGAAGGGCTAGATCACGACTTGGTGTGAGTGTCTGCTGTGTTGAAGGAGGCTAGTCGATGAGGATTTGTAGGGAGGGCAGGTGTTTGAGAATCTGAGAGGGCTCGTCTTGATAAATGGTGAGACTCGTGCACTTTGTGTTGGAGGCTCGATCAATGAGATTTGTAGGGAGGAACTTTGTCTGTTCCAGGTCTGAGGAGAGAGCTCGTCCACGGAGAAGACTGTGGAGCTCGTGCTGTGTTGAAGGAGAGCTCGTCGATGGGATTTGTAAGGGAGGAGCCGTCTGTTTGTAGTAGAGAGAAGGGCTAGATCTGATAAATAGTTAGACTCGTCTGTGTTGAAGGAGAGCTCGTGGCCAGATTTGTAAGGGAGGGCAGATGCGATTTGTAGTCTGAGAGAAGAGCTAGATAAATAGTAGGAGCTCGATGCCTTGTGTTGAAGGGAGAGCTCGTTAGGATTTGTAGGGAGGGCCGGGTACGTTTGTAGTACAGGAAGGGCTCGTCTTGATAAGTAGTAGGAGCTCGATGCACTTTGTGTTGGGGAGAGCTTCGTCGTAAGATTGTAGGGAGGAGCCCGTGCGTTTGAGGTACGAAGGGCTGACCCGAGGATGAAGTGGGAGGCATGCACTTGTGTTGAAGGAGGCTCGTCGATGGGATTTATAGGGAGGGCCGTCTTTTGAGGTACGAGAGAAGGGGCTCGTCTGATAAATAATGGGAAACTCGTCTGCTGTGTTGAAGGGAGAGCTCGTCAATGAGATTGTAGGAGGGCAGGTGTTTGGTCTGGGAGAAGGGGCTCGTCTGATGAATAATGGAGCTCGTCTGCTGTGTTGAAGGGAGGCTCGGCAGTAGTTTGTAGGGAGGAGCAGATGTTTGAGGAATGCAAGAAAGGGCTCGTCACTTGAGACCAGGATAGTAGGAGCTCGTCTGCTTGTGTTGAAGGAGGAACTCGTCAATAGGATTGTAGGAGGAGCCGTCTGTTTGAGAATACGAGAGAAGGGCTTCGATCGATAAATAAATCAGGAGCTCGTCACTGTGTTGAAGGAAGCTCGTCAGTAAATTGTAAGGAGGAGGCCGTATGTTTCCTAGAAATAAGATGGCTCGATCGATCGTAGTAGGAGCTCGTGCTGCTGTGTTGAAGGAGGCTCGTCGCGATATTTGTAGGGAGGAGCCGGAATGCTTTGTAATCTGAGAAGGGCTCGATCGATAAAATAATGCAAAGCTACGTTAGCTGTCTTGAAGGGGAGAGCTAGTCAGTAAATTTAATAGGGAGGAACTTAGTCTACATTTAGAATGCAGGAGAAGGGCTCGATCTGGCCCGATAGTAGGAGCTCGTGCACTTTTGTGTTGAAGGGAGAGCTAGTCGGTAGGACTGTGGGGAGGAACCGTCTGTTTGTAATCTGAGAGAAGGGCTAGATCTGATAAATGGTAAAGCTCGATGCGCACTGTGTTGAAGGGAGAGCTCGTCAACGAGTTGTGGGGAGGGCCGTGCGTTTGAAGTGCGGAGGGCTCGTGACGGAATGGTAGGAGCTCGTGCGCACGTGGTGAGAGAGATTCGGTCGATGAAATTTGTAGGTGGATCCGTGCGATTTGAGGGTGCAGGAGAGGGCTCGTCTGATAAATAGTAGGAGCTCGTGCACCTTTTGAAGGGAGGCTCGTCAATGGGTATGAGGCAGTCTTTTTGAGTCTGAAGAAGGGCTCGTCCACGATAAATAATGGAAGCTCGTCTGCTGTGTTGAAGGAGAGCTCGTCGATAGGGCCTGTAGGGGAGGAGCAGTCTGTTTGAGAGTCTGAGAGAAGGAGGAGGCTCGTGCGGCCAGTAGTAGGAGCTAGATGCACTTGCAGATGAAGGGAGAGCTCGTCAGTGAGATTTGTAGGGAGGAGCTCGTGCGTTGGGGTCTGGAAGAGTGCTCGTCTTTGATAAATGAAATAGGCTCATGTCTGCTGTGTTGAAGAGAGCTCGTCAAATGAAGATTTATAGGGAGGAGCCGTGTTTGTAAATCTGAAGAAGGCTCGATCTGATAAATAGTAAAAACTCGTCTGCACATGTTGAAGAGCTAGTCAGCGAATTGTAAGGAAGGCATTACCAATTTGTAAAAAGTCTGAGAGAAGGGCTCGTACGATAAATGGCGTAGGAGCTCGGTCGATGCGCTTGTGTTGAAGGAGAGCTCGTCGTGAGTTGTAGGGAGGGCAGGTGTTTGAGTGCAGAGAGGGCTCGTCTGACGGATAGTAGGAGCTCGTGCGCCTTTGTTGGAAGGGAGGCTGTCGATGGATTGTGGGAGGGCCGGAGTCTGTTTGAGTAGAGGAAGGCTCGTCTGATCGTAGTAGAGCTCGATGCACTTTGTGTTGAAGGGAGAGCTCGTCGATGGATTTGTAGGGAGGGCCGTCTGTTTGAGTACGAGAGAGGGCTCGTCACGACCGAGATAGTAGGAGGCCCATGCACTTTGTGTTGGAAGGGAGGGCTAGTCGATGAGGATTTGGGGGGAGGGCAGGTGATTTGAGGAATCGGGGAGAGGGGCTCGTCTTGATAAATAGTAGGAGCTCGTCTGCCTGTGTTGAAGGAGGCTCGTCAATGGGATTGTAGGGATGCCAGTTTTGTTTGTGTCTGAGAGGGTGCTTGTCCCCCGATAAATAGCGGGAGCTCGTCACCTTTGTGTTGAAGGGAGAGCTCGTCGATGGTTGTAGAGAGGGTCGGAGTCTGTTTGTAGTACAAGGTCTCTTTCTGATAAATAATGGAAACTCGTCTGCTGTGTTGAAGGAGAGCTAGGTGGCCAGTTTATGTGAGGGCAGTGCGTTTGCGTGAAGGGCTCGTCTGATAGAAAACAGTAGGAGCTCGTCTGCTGTGAAGGGAGGCTCTTGATGAGATTTGTAGGGAGGGCTCGTGCAATTTGAGGTACGAGAGAAGGGCTGGGTACGATGGGATAGTAGGAGCTCGTGCGTGTTGAAGGAGGAGCTCGTCAGTAAGTTTGTAGGGAGGGCAGATCTGTTTGTAGTCTGAGAGAAGGGCTCGTCTTGATAAATAGAGGGAGCTCGTCTGCTTGTGTTGAAGGGAGAGCTCGTCGAAAGCGGGTGTAAGGGAGGAGCCGATCACGATTTGTAGTACAGGGAAGGGCTCGTTCTGATAAATAGTAGGAGCTCGAGTGTTCTTGTGTTGAAGGAGCTGTCGATGAGATTTGTAGGGAGGGCCGGGTGCGTTTGAGTGCGAGAGGGGCTCGGTCTGATAGATAGTAGGAGCTCGTGCGCCTTTGTTGAGGGAGGAGCTCGTCAGTGAGACTGTAGGGAGCCGTGTTTGAGGAGTGTATAGAGAAGGGCTCGATCACGATAAATGAAGTAGGAGCTCGATGCACTTTGTGTTGAAGGAGAGCTACGTCGATGGATTGTGGGAGGGCCGATCTGTTTGAGAGTAAAGAGGGCTCGATCACGATAAATAGTAAAGGCTCGTCTGCTGTGTTGAAGGAGAGCTCGTCAATGGATTATGTAGGGAGGAGCCGTCTGTTTGAGTCTGAGAGGGCTCGTCTGACCAGAATGGTGGAGCTCGTCACACTGTGTTGTAGGGAGGCTCGTCGATGGGATTTGTAGGGAGGGCCGTGCATTTGAGGTCTGAGAGAGGGCTCGTCTTTATAAATAGTAGGGCTGTGCTGTGTTGAAGGGAGAGCTCGTCAATGAGATTTGTAGGGAGGAGTTCGTCTGTTTGTAGTACAGAAAAGGGCTCTTCCTGATAAATAGTAGGAGCTCGTCTGCCTATGTTGAAGGGAGAGCTCGTCAACGAGATTTGTAGGGAGGAGCCGAGTGCATTTATAGAGAGGGCTCGTCACGTAAATAGTAGGAGCTCACGTCTCCACTGTGTTGAAGGGAGGCTCGTCAGCGAGATTTGTGGGAGGGCAGATGCATTTATGAGTGCGAGAGAAGGGCTCGTCGGATAAAATAGTAGGAGCTCGTCTCCACGTGTTGAAGGAGAGCTCGTCAAGCAGATTTGGCAGGAGGAGCAGGTCTCTGTTTATGTCTGAGGAGAAGGGCTCGATCCCGAGGAGTAAATAGTGGGACTCGTCTGCTGTGTTGGAGGGGCTCGTCGATAGGATTTGTGGGGGCCAGGTGCGTTTGAGGAATGCAGGAGAAGGGCTCGTCTGACGAATGAGTAGGAGCTCGTCTTGCTGTGTTGGAAGAGGCTCGTCGAGTGAGTTGTAAGGGAGGGCCCGTCGTTTGAGTCTGAAGGGCTCGTCTGATGGATAGTAGGAGCTCGTGCCTTTGTTGGAAGGGAGGCTCGTCGATGGGATTTGTAGGGAGGGCAGGTCTGTTTGAGGAGTACGGAGGACCGTCTGATCATGAGTAGGAGCTCGTGCGCACGTGATTTGAAGGAGGAGCTCGTCAATGAAGTTGTAGGGAGGCGATCACATTTGAGGAGTAAGAGAGGGCTCGTCACGTGCGTCGACAAGACTCGTCTGCTGTGTTGAAGGGAGGCTCGTCGTAAGATTGTAGGGGGCCGTGTTGAGGAGTCTGGAGGAGGGCTGGGTCTGATGAGATGAAATGGAGCTCGTGCACTTTTGTGTTGTAGGAGGCTCGTCGATGGGATTTGTAGGGGAGGAGCCGTCTGTTTGAGTGCGAGAGGGCTCGATCTGATGCGATGAGTAGGGCTCGTCTTGCTGTGTTGAGAAAAGGGAGAAGATAAATCCAGTAAAGATTTGTAGGGAGGAGTTCGTCTGTTTGTAGTACAGAAAAGGGCTCTTCCTGATAAATAGTAGGAGCTCGTCTACCTATGTTGAAGGGAGAGCTCGTCAACGAGATTTGTAGGGAGGAGCCCGTCTGTTTATAGTACAGAGAAGGGCTCGTCCTGATAAATAGTAGGAGCTCGTCTCCCTGTGTTGAAGAGGCTCGGTCAGCGAATTTGTAGGAGGAGCACGTCGATTTATAGTCTGAAGAAGAAGGGCTCGTCGAGATAAATAAATAGGAGCTCGTCACTGTGTTGAAGGAGAGCTCGTCAGTAAGAGATTTGTAAGGGAGGCAGATGCAATTTGAGATACAGAGGGCTCGTCTGACGAATAGTGGGACTCGTCTGCACAGTAATTTGAAGGAGAGCTCGTGTGGGATTGTAGGGGAGGAGCCGTCTGTTTAGTCTGAGGAAGGTCGATCTGATAAATGTAGGAGCTCGTCTGCTGTGTTGCGAAGGAGAGTTCGTCGATGAGATTTGTAGGGAGGAGCAGGTGCGTTTGTAGTCTGAGGCTCGTCCTTATAAATAGTGGGAGCTCGTGCACTTTGTGTTGGAAGGGAGGCTCGTCGCGGATTTAGTAGGGGAGGAGCAGTCACATTTGAGGAGTGCGAGAGAAGGGGCTAGATCTGACGGATAAATAGAACTCGTCTGCTGTGTTGAAGGAGGCTCGTCAATGGTTGTAGGAGGGCACATGCAGTTTTAGCAGGGTCTGGAGAAGGGCTCGTCGATGGGTTGTGGGGAGGGGTCAGGTCTGTTGTAGTACGAAAGGTCTCTTCACGATAAATAGTAGAGCTCGTCTTCTGGTGAAGAGGCTCGTCAACAAGAATTTAATGATGAGGGCAGGTACGTTTGTGAGTATAGAGAAGGGCTCGTCTGATAAATGAAGTAGAACTCGTCTTTGCTGTGTTGAAGGAGAGCTTCTTGATGGGATTTGTAGGGAGGGCTCGTGCGTTTGAGGTACAGGAAGGGCTCGTGATGAAATAGTAGGGCTCGTGCGCTGTGTTGAAGGAGGCTCGTCAGTGGATTTGTGGGGAGGGCAGGTGCGTTTGTGAATCTGGAAGAAGGGCTCGTCTTGATAAATAGTGGGAGCTCGATGCACTTTTGTGTTGAAGGAGAGCTCGTCAGCGAGATTTGTAGGGAGGGCCGTCTGTTTGTGATACAGAGGAAGGGCTCGTCCCCCCGATCATGTAGGAACTCGTGTTCTTGTGTTGGAAGGAGGCTCGTGAAGTGAGATTTGTAGGGAGGGCCAGGTACGTGAGAGTGGAGGGCTCGATCTGGGATGGTAAGAGCCTCGATCTGCCTTTGTTGAAGGAGGCTCGTCGATGAGTTGTGGGGAGGGCCGGGTCACATTTGAGGTGCAGGAGAGGGCTCGTGCGAGTAAATGGTAGGAGCTCGTCTTCCACACAGTGTTTAAGGGAGGAGCTCGTCGATGAGATTTAATGAGGGGAGGGCAGGTCTGTTTGAGGAGTGAGAGAGAGGGCTCGTCACGATAAATGAGTAGGAGCTCGTGCACTTTGTGTTGAAGGAGGCTCGTCGATGAGATTTTAGGGAGGAGCAGGTGTTTGAGGAGTCTGAGAGAAGGGCTCGTCTGTGAATAGTAGAACTCGTCACACTGTGTTGTAGGGAGGCTCGTCAGTAAGTTGTAGGGAGGAGCTTGTCATTTTAAGGTACGAGAGAAGGGCTCGATCACGATAAATAATGGGAGCTCGATGCCTTTGTGTTGGAAGGAGGCTCGTCATTGGGATTTGTAGGGAGGAGTTCGTCTGTTTGTAGTACAGGAAAGGGCTCTTCCTGATAAATGAAGTAGGAGCTCGTGCGCGCCTATGTTGAAGGGAGGAGCTCGTCAGTGAGATTTGTAGGGAGGGCAGGTGCGATTTCTGAATACGGAGGGGCTCGATCACGATAAATAATAGAAGACTCGTCTCCACATTGTTGAAGGAGAGCTCGTCAGCCCAGTTGTAGGAGGAGCCGTCTGGTTATAGTCTGAGGAGAGGGCTAGATCTGATAAATGGTAGGAGCTCGTGCACTTTGTGTTGAAGGAGGCTCGTCAGTAGGATTTGTAGGGAGGGCCGTGCGTTTGAGGTACGGAGAGGGCTCAGTGTGAATGAGTAGAGACTCGTGCACTGTGTTGGAAGGGAGGAGCTCGTCAATGAGATTTGTGGGGAGGGCCCGTGCGTTTGAGGAGTCTGGGGAGGAGGGATTAGGTCACGATGGAAATAGTAGGAGCTCGATGCACTTTTGTGTTGAAGGAGGCTCGTCGATGAGACCCCAGTAGGGAGGGCCGGTACGGTTTGTGAAATCCTGAAGGGGCTCGTCCTTATAAATAGTAAGACTCGTCACACTTTGTGTTGGAAGGAGAGCTCGTGAAAGCGGGTTGTAGGGGCTTAGGTGCGTTTGAGGTCTGAAGGCGGGGCTCGTTAAACAGATGGTGGGAGCTCGTCTGCTGTGTTGAAGGGAGGAGCTCGTCGATGAGATTGTAGGGAGGAGCACGTACGTTTGAGGTCTGAGAGGAAGGGGCTCGTCAGTGGATTTGTAGGGAGGGTCAGGTGCGTTTGTAGTCTGAGAAAGGTCTCTTCACGATGGAATAGTGGAAACTCGTGCTGTGTTGAAGGGAGAGCTCGTCAACGAGATTTGTATTGAGGAGCCGTCACATTTGTAGTATAGGAAGGGCTCGATGCGATAAATAAGTAGGAGCTCGTCTGCCTGTGTTGAGGAGAGCTCTTGATGGGATTTGTAAGGGAGGGCTCGTGCATTTGAGGGTACGGAGAAGGGCTAGATGCGATAAATAGTAGGAGCTCGTGCACTTTTTGTGTTGGAAGGAGGCTCGTGTCGATAGGATTGTAAGGGGGCCGTGTTTGTAGTACGAGGAGAAGGGCTCGTCTTGATAAATAGTAGAGACTCGTGCACTGTGTTGGAAGGGAGAGCTCGATCAGCGAGATTGTAGGAGGAGCAGTGTTTGGCCAGGTACGAGAGAGGGCTCGTCTACGATGATAGTAGGAGCTCGTGTTCTTGTGTTGAAGGGAGGCTTCGTCGATGAAGGATTTGTAGGGGAGGAGCCGATGCGATTTGAGAATACGAGGAAGGGCTCGTCTGACTGAATGTAAGAGCTCGATGCGCCTTTGTTGGAGGGAGGCTCGTCAGTAAGTTGCCAGGGAGGGCAGATACATTTGAGGTACGGGAGAGGGCTGGGTCACGATAAATAGTAGAATTTCGTCTTCACGTGTTGGAAGGGAGAGCTTCCTTGATGAGATTTGTAGGGAGGAGCCCGTGCATTTTGAGGTAAGAGAGAATAGATCTGATGCATCAAATAGGAGCTCGTCTGCTGTGTTGGGAGAGCTGTCAGTAGAGATTCACAGGGAGGAGCAGTCATTTGAAGTCTGAGAGAAGGGCTCGATCTGACGAATAAGTAGACCGTCACTTTGTGTTGTAAGGAGAAACTCGTCGTGGATTTAAGGAGGCATACATTTGAGAGTCTGAAGAAGGGCTCGTGCGATAAATAGTAGGAGCTCGTCTGCCTGTGTTGAGGGAGAGCTCGTCAGTGATATTTGTAGGGAGGGAGTTCGATGCATTTGTAGTACGAAAAGGGCTCTTCACGATAAATAGTAGAATTCGTCTGCTATGTTGGAAGGAGAGCTCGTCAGCGAGACTGTAGGGAGGCGTGCTGAGTACAGAGAAGGGCTCGTGATAAATAATGGAGCTCGTCTCCTGTGTTGAAGGGAGGCTCGTCAAAACGAGATTTGTAGGGAGGGCCAGGTGCGTTTATGAGTGCGGAAGAGGGCTAGATCTGATAAATGGTGGGAACTCGTGCACTTTGTGTTGGAGGAGGCTCGTCAGTGAAGGACTGAGGGAGGGCCAGGTGTTCAGGAGTACGGAGAGGACTCGATCTGTGAGATGAGTAGAGATAGATGCACTTTTGTGTTGAAGGGAGGAGGCTCGTCGTGGATTTGTGTGGGGAGGGGGGCAGGTGCGTTTGAGGAGTACGAGAGAGGGGTCGTGATGGATAGTAGGAGCTCGGTCTGCACAGTGTTGGGAGAGCTCGTGTTAAGTTGTAGGGAGGGCCGTCTGTTTGTAGTACAAGAAGGGCTCTCGATCATATAAATGGTAGAACTCGTCTTTGTGTTGAAGGGAGGCTCGTCAGCGAGATTGTAAGGAGAAGCCGATCTGGTCGAGGTGCGAGAGAAGGGGCTCGTTCGACCCGGATAGTAGGAGCTCGTCTGCACTTTGTGTTGAAGGGAGAGCTAAGTCAGTAAGTTTGTAAGGGAGGAACTGCATGTTTGAGGTCTGAAGAAGGGCTCGTGATGAGATTTGTAAGGGGAGGAATCCGTGCGATTTGTAGTACGAAAAGGTCTCTTCTGATAAATAATGGAAGCTCAAATGCACTGTGTTGAAGGGAGAGCTCGTCAACGAGATTTGTATTGAGGAGCCGTCTGTTTGTAGTATAGAGAAGGGCTCGTCCTGATAAATAGTAGGAGCTCGTGCACTGTGTTGAAGGAGAGCTGTGATGAGTTATTGTAGGGAGGAGCTCGTGCATTTGAAGTGTGAGAGGGCTCGTGATAAATAGTAGAACTGTGCTGTGTTGAAGGGAGAGCTCGTGATGAGACTGTAGGGAGGAGCCTTGAGTCTGTTTGTAGTCTCTGGGGAGAAGGCTCGTGCAGTCAATGTAGTAGGAGCTCGTCTGCACATTGTTGAAGGAGGCTCGTGACGAGATTTGTAGGGAGGAGCAGTCTGTTTGTAAATACAGAGAAGGGCTCGTCTGATAAATGTAGGGCTCGTGTTCTTGTGTTGAAGGAGAGCTCGTGATGAGATTTGTAGGGGGCTTGGTAGTTTGAGAGTCTGAGGAGAAGGGCTCGTCTGACCAGATAGTAGGAGCTCGTCCGCCTTTGTTGAAGGGAAAGCTCGTCAGTGAGATTTGTAAGGAGGAGCCGGGTGCGTTTGAGGAGTACGAGAGAAGGGCTAGATCCCGATCAAATAGTAGGAGCTCGTCTTCATGTTGAAGGGAGAGCTGGTCAGTGAAGAGATTGTAGGGAGGAGCAGTGCGATTTGAGGTAAAGAAGGGCTCGTCCTGATAAATGGTAGGAGCTCGTCTACCTGTGTTCAAGGGAGAGCTCGTCAATGAGATCTGTAGGGAGGGCCGTGCGTTTGAGATACAGAGAAGGGCTCGATCCGACGAGATGTGGGAGCTCGTCTGCTGTGTTGTAGGAGGCTCGTCAATGAGATTGTAGGGAGGAGCCCATGTTTGAGGGTCGGAGAGGGCTCGATCCCGATAAATAGTGGGAGCTCGTGCACTGTGTTGAAAGGAGAGCTCGTCAGTAGAATTTATGAGAGGATTCGTGTTGTAAATCTGAAAAAGGACTCTTCACGATAAATAGTAGACTCGATGCACTATGTTGAAGGAGGAAATCGTCAGCCAGATTTATGGGAGGCAGATGCATTTGTAGCTGAGAGAAGGGCTCGTCACGATAAATGAAGTAGGAGCTCGTCTCCACACAATGATGAAGGAGAGCTAAAATGTGAGATTTGTAAGGGAGGAGCCGTCACATTTATAAAATGCTGAAGGGAAAGGGCTGAATCACGATAAATAGTAGGAGCTAAATGCACTGTGTTGAAGGAGAGCTCGATCAATGAATTTGTAGGGAGGAGCAGGTCTTTTGAGGTCTGAGAGGAAGGGCTCGATCTGACCAGATAGTAGGAGCTCGTCTGCACGTGTTGAAGGAGGCTCGTCGATGAGTTGTAGGGAGGGCAGGTGCGTTTGGTCTGGGGAGAGGGTGGAGTCTGGGTAAATAGTGGGAGCTCGATGCTGTGTTGAAGGGAGGCTCGTCGATGGATTTGTGGGGAGGGCAGGTGCGATTTGTGTGGTACGGAGAGGGCTCGTCCTTATAAATAGTGGGAGCTCGTGCGCTTGTGTTGGAGGGCTCAAGTCAATGGGATTTGTAGGGAGGAGCTCGTCTGTTTGTAGCGAGTACGAGAAAGGGCTCTTCTTGATAAATAGAAAGGGAGCTACGTCTTCGTGTTGAAGGGAGGCACGTCAGATTGTGGGGAGGAGCAGATACGATTTGTGAGAATGAGAGAAGGGCTCGTCCTGATAAATAGTGGGAGCTCGTCTACCTGTGTTGAAGGGAGAGCTCGTCAATGAGATTTGTAGGGAGGAACAGTGTTTGTGTGAATGCAGAGAGGGGCTCGTCTGATGAAATGTGGGGCACAAATGCACTTTGTGTTGAAGAGATCTCGATCAAAGAGATTTGTACGGAGCCGGCCGTCTGTTTGAGGAAGTGCAGAGAGGCCGTCTGACAGAGATAGTAGGAACTCGTGCACTGTGTTGAAGGGGCTCGTCGATAGGATTTGTGGGGAGGAGCAGATGCGATTTGAGGAACTCTGAGGAAGGGGTGCGATCTGAGTAAATAGTAGAACTCGTCACTGTGTTGAAGGAGGCTCGTCGATGAGGATTGTAGGGAGGAGCAGATGCATTTGTGAGTACGGAGAAGGGCTCGTCCTTAAATAGTAGGAGCTCGTGCTGTGTTGGAAGGAGGCTCGGTGATGAGATTTGTAGGAGGGGCTCGTCTGTTTGTGAGTACGGAAAGGACTCTTTCTTGAGTAAATGGAAGGAGCTCGTCTTCTGTGTTGAAGGAGAGCTCGTCAACGAGACTGTAGGGAGGAGCAGTGTTTGTAGTCTGAGGGCTCGTCGATCATGAGTGGGAACTTCGTCTACATGTTGCAGAAGAGAGCTTCGTCAGCGAATTTGTAAGGGAGGAGCAGTCTACATTTTAGCTGTGTCTGAAGAAGAGCTGATCTGTCGTCAGGAACTCGTCACTGTGTTGAAGGAGATCGTCGCGAGATTTATACCCGGAGAAGCGGCCGTCTGATTTGAGGTCTGAAGAAGGAGCTCGATCTTGGCCAGAGATAGTCTGACTCGTGCACTTTGTGTTGAAGGGAAGCTCGTCGATGAATTTGTAGGAGGAGCGTCTGATGAGAGTACGAGAGGGCTCGTCGATAAATAGTAGAAGACTCGTGCGCCTTTGTTGGAAGGAGAGCTCGTCGATGAGATTTGTAGGGAGGGCCGTGCGTTGAGGAATACAGGAAGGGCTCGTCTGACCAGAGGCTCAGTAGGGCTCGTCACACTGTGTTGAAGGAGAGCTAGTCGTGAGATTTGTAGGGGAGGAGCAGGTCGTTGAGAGTCTGGAGAGAAAGGGCTCGTCTTGTAGTAGGAGCTCGATGCACTGTGTTGAAGGAGAGCAGCGTCAGTGAGATTGGGAGGAGCAGGTCGTAGTCTGAGAGAGGGCTCAGTGCGTCATGAGTAGGGCTCGTTTGCACTGCTGTTGAAGGAGAGCTAAATTGATGGATTTGTAGGGGAGGAGCAGTGTTGTGAAATACGAGAGAAGAGCTCGATCTGATCATGAATGGGAGCTCGTCACGCGTGTTGAAGGAGAGCTAGATCAAGCGAGATTGTAGGGGAGGAGCCGTGCATTTGTAGTGTGAGGAGAAGGGCTCGTCTTGATAAATAGTAGGGCTCGTGCTGTGTTGAAGGCTCGTGATGGGAGTTGCGGGGAGGCCATCTGATTTGAGTCTGAGAGAAAGGGGCTGCGATCGACAGAGATAGTAGGAGCTTGTGCACTGTGTTGAAGGAGGCTCGTGATAGTTATAAAGGAGGAACCGTCTGTTTGAGTCTGAGAGGAAAGGGCTCGTCTGATGGAAATGAAATAGAACTCAATCTGCACTGTGTGGAAGGAGGCTCGTCGATGGGATTGTAGGGAGGGGAGCCCGTCTGTTTGAGGGATACCGGGGAGGAAGGGCTGGAGTCCGGATGGAAATAGTAGGGCTCGTCTTGCTGTGTTGGAAGGAGGCTCGTGATGAGATTTGTAGGGAGGGCCGGGTTTGTTTGAGGTCTGAAGGGCTCGTCCATGACGAATAGTAGGAGCTCGATGCACTTTGTGTTGGAAGGGAGGCTCGTGATGAGATTTGTAGGGAGGGCAGGTGCGTTTGAGAGATACAGAGAAGGGCTGCGTCACGATAAATAGTAGGAACTCAAGTCTGCTGTGTGAAGGAGAGCTTAGTAGTGAGATTTGTAGGGAGGGCAGAGTACGTTTCTACCTGTGGAAGATGAAACAAGTCACAGATAAATATTAGAGCTCAAATCTGCTGTGTTGAAGGAGAGCTCGTCGGATATTTGTAGGGAGGGCAGATCTTTTTGTAGGCTGAGGAGAAGGGCTAGATCCCGATAAATAGTAGGAGAATTTCGTTAAGCTGTCTTAAAGGGAGAGCTTCCGTCAAGTAGGACTGTAGGGAGGAGCAGATGCAGTTTGTGTGTCTGAGAGGAGGCTTAGTGCACAGATAAATGTAGGAGCTGATCTCCTGTGTTGAAGGAGGCTCGTCAGCGAGATTTATGGGAGGGCAGTCATTTATAGTCTGAGAGAAGAGCTAGTCTGATAAATAGTAAGGAGCTCGTCTGCACGTGTTGAAGGAGAGCTGGAGTCAATGAGATTGTAGGGAGGAGCCGAGTCTTTTTGAGGTCTGGGAGAAGAGGGCTCGTCTGACTGAGTAGTAAGAACTCGATGCACTTTGTGTTGAAGGGAGGCCGTCGATGGGTTGTGGGGAGGAGCAGTGTTTGAGAGGTACGGAGAGGGGTGGATCCGATAAATGGTAGGAGCTCGTCTGCACGTGACGAAGGGAGGCTCGTCGATGAGACCCCATGTAGGGAGGAGCAGTCTGTTTGTAGTCTGAGAGAAGGGCTCGTCCTTATAAATAGTAAGGAACTCGTCTGCTGTGTTGAGGAGGCTCGTCAGTGAGATTCTTGGAGGGCTGGTGATTTGTAGTACGAGAAAGGGCTCTTCTTGATAAATGAGAGGGCTCGTCTTCACATTGTTGAAGGGAGGCTCGTCAGTGGTTGTAGGGAGGGCAGTGTTTGTGGTACAGAGGAGAAGGGCTGGATCCCGATGTGGTGGGTGGGGCTCGTCTACTGTGGTGTTGAAGGAGGCTCAAGTCAGCGGTTGTAGGGAGGAACTGCCGTCGATTTTGTGAAAATCTGAGAGAAGGGCTCGATCCCGATAAATATTAGAGCTCGTGCTGTGTTGAAGGGGATACCGTCAGAGATTTCATCTGGAGCAACCGTCTGTTTGAGTCTGAGAGGAGCTCGTCTTGACGGATAGTCTGACTCTGTCTCTGCTGTGTTGAAGGAGGCTCGTCGATGAGTTTGTAGGGAGGGCAGATGTTTGAGGTCTGGAAGAGGGCTGGGTCACGATCGTAGTAGGAGCTCGATGCTGTTGGAAGGAGGCTAGTGAGTGAGATTTGTAGGGAGGAGCCAGTCTGTTTGAGATGTGAGAGAGGGCTCGTCTTTGACGGATAGTAGGAGCTCGTCACACTTTGTGTTGAAGAGGCTAGTCAGTGGTTGTAGGGAGGGCAGGTGCATTTGAGGTCTGAGAGAAAGGGCTCGATCTTGATAAATATTAGGAGCGCTCGTCTGCTGTGTTGAAGGAAGCGCGTCGATGAGATTTGTAGGGCGATACATTTGTAAATACGAGAGAAGGGCTCGATCTGATAAATAGTAGGAACTCGTTTACTGTGTTGAAGGGAGGCTTCGTCGATGAGATTTAATAGGGAGAACCAGGTCGTTTATCAATCTGGAAGGCTCGTCACGATAAATGAGTAGGAGCTCGTGCGCTGTGTTGAAGGAGGAGCTCGTCGGCGGGTTTATGGGAGGGCAGTCTGTTGTAGTCTGAGAGAGGGCTCGTCTTGATAAATAGTAGGAACGTGCACCTGTGTTTGAAGGGAGGGAGCTGAAGTGACTGAGATTGCTGGGAGGGCAGGTCTGTTGAGGTCTGAAGAAGGGCTCAGATCTGACGGATAGTAGAACTTATGCACTTTGTGTTGAAGGGAGAGCTCGTCGATAAGTTATGAGGGAGGGGCAGATGCGTTTGAGGTGAGAGAGGGCTCAGATCTGTTAAATGGTAGAGACTCGTCTTGCACGTGTTGAAGGAGGCTCGTCGATGGGATTTGTAGGGAGGGCCAGTGCGTTTGAGTGCGGAGAGGGCTCGTCAGGATGGAAATGGTGAGACTCGATGCACTTTGTGTTGAGGAGGCTCGTCGATGGATTTGTAGGGGGCAGTTTGTTTGAGAGGATCTGAGAAGGGCTCGTCATGACCAGGATAGTAGAGACACGTGCACTGTGTTGAAGGGAGGCTCGTCGTGGGATTTGTAGGGAGGAGCCGATGCGTTTGAGTCTGAGGGCTCGATGCGTCATGTAGGAACTCGTCACTGTGTTGAAGGAGAGCTTGTCATTGAGACATGAGGAGGCAGATGCAATTTCTAGCATCTGAGAGAATGGCTGTCTGATAAATAAATAGGAAACTCGTCTGCTGTGTTGAAGGGAGGCTCGTCGGCGATATTTGTAGGGAGGAGCCGAGTCTTTTGTAAATCTGAGAGAAGGGCTCGTCACGATAAATAAATGCAAGACTCGTTAGCTGTCTTAAGGAGAGCTCGTCAGTGAGATTGCCACAGGGAGGAGCAGATGCGGTTTGAGGTGCGAGGAGAAGGGCTCGTCGGCCGATAGTGGAGCTCGTCTTGCTGTGTTGAAGGAGAGCTCGTCAGTGAGACTAGTAAGGGGAGGAGGCTTAGTCATTTGAGAATCTGAGGAAGGGCTCGTCGATAAATAGTGGGAACTTGTATACTTTGTGTTGAAGGGAGGCTCGTCGATGAGATTTGAAAAGAGGAGCCCGTTTGTTTGAGGTACAGAGAAGGGCTCGTCTGACGGATAGTAGGAGCTCGTGCTGCTGTGTGTTGAAGGAGGGCTGATCAGTCAAATTTGTAAGGTGGATCAGTCACATTTGAGAGGTGAAGAAGGCTCGTCACGATAAATAGTAGGAGCTTTCGTCTGCTTGGCACTGAAGGGAGAGCTCGTCGTGAGATTTGTAGGGAGGGCAGATCTTTGAGAGTCTGGAAGGGCTCGTCTGATAAATAGTAGGAGCTCGTGCACTTTTGTGTTGAAGGGAGAGCTCGTGTGAGATTTGTAGGGGAGGAGCCGTCGGTTGAGTGCAGAGGAAGGGCTCGTCTGACGGTGAAGTAGGAGCTCGTGCACGTGTGTTGAAGGAGAGCTGTCAATGAGATTTGTAGGGAGGAGCTCAAATGCATTTGAGGAGTACAGGAAGAAGTGCTCGTCTGATAAATAGTAAGAGCTTCGTCTGCTGTGTTGAAGGAGAGCTCGTCGATGAAGACTGTGGGAGGAGCCGTGCATTTGTAGTCTGAAGAAGGCTCGTCTGATCATAGCTCTTCGTCACACTGTGTTGAAGGGAGCTCGTCAATAGTTTGTAGGGAGGAGCAGATGCGTTTGTAGTCTGAGAGAAGGGCTCGATAAATGAAGTAGAACTCGTCTGCTTGTGTTGAAGGAGGCTCGTCGATTTGTAGGGAGGGCAGGTGCGTTTGAGGTGCGAGAGGAGGGCTCGATCTGACGAGATAGTAGGAGCTCGTGCGCAGCTGTTGAAGGGAGGCTCGTCGATGGGATTTGTAGGGAGGGCCGTGGTGAGGTCTGAGGAGAGGGCTCGTCTTGATAAATAGTAGGAGCTCGTGTGTTGAAGGGAGGGGGGCTCGTCGATGAGATTTGTAGGGAGGAGCCGTGTTTGTATCTGAGAGAAGGGCTCGTCTTGGCTAGAATGAGTAGAGATTGTGCACTGTGTGAAGGAGAGCTCGTCAATGAGATTTGTAGGGAGGAGCCCATCTGTTTGAAGTACAGTGAGGGGCTCGTCCTGAAAAATAGTAGGAGCTCGTCTGCTGTGTTAGAGGGAGAAGCTCGTCCCGATCTGAGATTGTGGGAGTAGCCGATCTGATTTGTAGTCTGAGGAGAGTGCTTGTCTGATAAATAGCGGGAGCTCGTCTGCCTGTGTTGAAGGGAGAGCTCGTCAATGAGATTTGTAGGGAGGAGTCGGAGTGTTTGTAGTCTGAGAAAGGTCTGCTTTACGATAAATAAAGCAAACTCGATGCACTGTGTTGAAGGAGAGCTTCGTCAGCGAGATTTATGATGAGGAACCGTCATTTGTAATAGTACAGAGAAGGGCTCGTCCTGATAAATAGTAGGAGCTCGTCTGCCTGTGTTGAAGGGAGAGCTCTTCAATGAGATTTGTAGGGAGGAGCTCGTCTGTTTGAGGTACAGAGAAGGGCTCGTGCGATAGAAAATGGTAAGACTCGTCTGCTGTGTTGAAGGAGAGCTCGTCGATGAGTTGTAGGGGAGGAGCCGTCTGTTTATAGTAAGAACAAATCTTGATAAATAGTAGGAGCTCGTCTGCACAGTGTTGAAGGAGAGCTCGTCAGCGAGATTTGTAGGGGGCGATGCATGTCTGGAGAGAACAGTCTGAAATCGTCAGTAGAGGAGCTCGTGTTCTTGTGTTGAAGGGAGAGCTCGTCGATAGAGATTTAGCAAAGGGAGGGCCGGGTGTTTGAGATACGAGAGGGCTCGTCTGACGAGATAATAGGAGCTCGTCTGCCTTTGTTTGAAGGGAGAAGCCGTCGATGAATTTGTAGGGGAGGAGGCACGTCTTGTTTGAAGTCTGAGATGGGCTCGTCACGATAAATAATGGGAGCTGCGAATGCACTTTGTGTTGAGAGCTCTTTAATGGGAGCTGTAGGGGGCCGTGTTTGAGGTAAAGAAGGGCTCGATCACGATCGTAGTAGGAGCTCGTGCGCTTGTGTTGAAGGGAGGCTCGTCGATGAGACTGGCAGGGGGCAGAGTGTTGAGAATCTGGAAGGGCTCGTCGACGACCAGAGATAATGAGGAGCTCGTCACACTGTGTTGTAGGGAGAGCTCGTCGATGAAGGTTGGGAGGAGCAGGCTCTACATATGCAAGGAATCTGAGAAGGGCTCGTCCTGATAAATAGTAGAAGCTCGTCTGCCTGTTTTGAAGGGAGAGCTTGTCAATGAGATTTGTAGGGAGGAGTTAGTACATTTGTAGTCCTGAGAAAATGGCTCTTCACGATAAATGAAGTAGGAACTCGATACACTATGTTGAGAAGCTCGTCAATGAAGACTAAGGGAGGAGCCGTCTGTTTATGTAGTCTGAGGGCTCGTCTGATCATAGTAGGAGCTCGTCTCCACTGTGTTGAAGAGCTCGTCGGCTTGAGACTGTAGGGAGGAGCAGTCTGTTTATAGTCTGAGAGAAGGGCTCGTCACGATAAATAGTAGGAACTCGTCACACTTTTGTGTTGAAGGAGAGCTCGTCGATAAGTTGTTATAGGGAGGGCAGGTGTTTGAGGTACGGAGGGCTCGTCACGGCGCGAATAGTAGGAGCTCGATGCCTTTGTGTTGAAGGGAGGCTCGTCAGTAAAGTTTGTAGGGAGGAGCAGGTGCATTTGAGGTACGAGGAGAGGTCGATCACGATAAATAGTGGAGCTCGATGCACTTTGTGTTGAAGGAGATCTCGTCTGATAGGATTTGTAGGGAGGGCAGGTGTTGTTGTGAAGTCTGAGGAGAGGCTGGAGATCCTTGCAATGTAGGGACGTCTACTGTGTTGGAAGGAGGCTCGTCAGCCAGTTTGTAGGGAGGATCCGTGTTTGAGAGTACGAGAGAGGGCTCGATCTTGATAAATGGTAGAGACTCGTGCACTTTGTGTTGAAGGGAGAGCTCGTGATGAGATTGTAGGGAGGGCAGGTCTGTTTGTAAATCTGGGGAGAAGTCTTTGGTCTGATAAATAGTAGGAGCTCGTCTGCTGTGTTGGAAGGGAGGAGAATTTGGTCGATGAAGTTGTAGGGGCAGGTGTTTGTAGGACGAGGAAAGGGCTCTTCACGATAAATGGTAGGGCTCGTCTGCACAGCTGTGTTGAAGGAGGAGCTGCAGATCAGCGTGATTTGTGTGGAGGAACCGTCTGTTTGTAGTCTGAGGAAGGGCTCGTCCCGAAATAGTAAGGCTCGTGCACTTTGTGTTGAAGGGAGGCTCATCAATGAGATTTGTAAGGAGGAGCTGTGCATTTGAAGTGAGAGAAGGGCTCGTCGGACCAGGATAGTAGGAGCTCGTCCGCCTGTGTTGAAGGGAGAGCTCGTCAATGAGATTTATAGGGAGGAGCAGTCTGTTTGAGGTCGAGGAAAGGGCTCGTGCGACCAGGAGAATGAGTAGGAGCTCGTCTGCTGTGTTGAAGGAGAGCTCGTCGTGAGATTTGTAGGGAGGAGCTGTACGGTTGGGAGTACGGAGGAAGGGCTCGATCACGATAAGTAGTAGGAGCTCGTGCACTGTGTTGAAGGAGAGCTCGTCGATGAAGTTTGTAGGGAGGGCAGATCTTTTTGAGAGTCTGAGAGAAGGAATCGATCTTTGATAAATAGTAGAGACTCGTCTGCTTTGTGTTGAAGGGAGGCTCGTCGATGAGATTTGTGGGGAGGGCCGGAGTGTTTGAGGAGTACGGAGGAAGGGCTCGTTACGATAAATGGGAGGACGTCTGCTGTGTTGAAGGGAGGGCTCGTCGGTAGAGATTTGTAAGGAGGGCACATGCGTTTGGGAGTGCAGAGAAGGGCTCGTCGGACGAGATAGTAGGAGCTCGTGCACTGTGTTGAAGGGAGAGCTCGTCAGTGAGATTTAGGGAGGAGCAGATGCGATTTGAGGAATGCGGAAGAAGGGCTCGTCTGACCATGGTGAGTAGGAGCTCGTCTGCTGTGTTGGAAGGGAGGCTCGTGATGGGATTGTAGGGAGGAGCTGTCTGTTTGAGGTCTGGAGAAGGGCTAGATCTTTGCGATCGATAGTGAGCTCGTCTGCTGTGTTGAAGGGAGGCTCGTCGATGAGGATTTGTAGGGAGGGCCAGGTCTTTTTGAGGTACGGAGGGAGGCTGCGGTCACGTCATGTGGGAGCTCGTGCTTTGTGTTGAAGGGAGGCTCGTGATGGGTTTGTAGGGAGGGCCGGAGTCTTGTTTGAGATACGGAGAGGGCTCGTACGATAAATAGTAGGAGCTCGATGCACTTTTGTGTTGAAGGGAGAGCTCGTCAATGAATTTGTAGAGGAATTCGTCTGTTTATGAATGAGAAAAGGGCTCTTAGGATAAATAAGCTAGAATTTGCCTATGTTGAAGAGAGCTAAGTCAGCCAGATTTGTAGGGAGAGCAGTCTGTTGTAGTCTGAGAAGGGCTCGTCGATAAATAGTAGGCTCGTCTCCACGTGTTGAAGGAGAGCTCGTCAGTGAGATTTGTAAGGAGGAGCCCGTGCGTTTCCTAGTACGAGAGGGCTCGTCTGATAAATAGTAGGAGCTCGTCTGCTGTGTTGAAAGGGAGAGGCTCGTCAGTAAGTTGTAGGGGGCTTAGTCACATTTGAGAGTCTGAGAGAAGGGCTCGTCTGACATGAATAATGGAGCTCGTCTGCTGTGTTAAAGGGAGGAGCTCGTCGATGAAGTTATGGGAGGAGCCCGTGTTTGAGGTACGAGAGGAAGGGGGTGGATCACGATAAATAGTAGAACTCATGCACTTTGTGTTGAAAGGGGATGTAGTCGATAGGTTGTAGGGAGGGCAGTACGTTTGTAGTGCGAGAGAGGGCTCGATCCTTATAAATAGTAGGAGCTGTGCACTTTGTGTTGAAGGGAGAGCTCGTCACGAGATTTGTAGGGAGGGCTTGGGTCATTTGAGGCTGCAGAGAAGGGCTCGTCTGACGAATAGTAGAGACTCGATGCACTTTGTGTTGAAGGAGAGCTCGTCGATAAGGATTTTAGGGAGGAGCACAGTGCGATTTGAGGTCTGAGAGAAGGGCTGGGTGATAAATAGTAGGAGCTCGTGCACTGTGTTGAAGGGAGGCTCGTCGATGGGATTGTAGGGAGGGCAGTCTTTAGAGTCTGAGAGAAGGGCTCGTCCGATAAATAGTAAGACTCGTCTGCTGTGTTGAAGGGAGGCTGGGTCGTGAGATTTGTAGGGAGGGCCGGGTGTGTTTGAGGTGCAGGGAGAAGGGCTCGTCTGTCGAGTAGTAGGAGCTCGTGCACCTTTGTTGGAAGGAGGAGCCTCGTCGATGGGATTTGTAGGGAGGAGCCGTATGAATTGAGGTCTGGGAGAGGGGCTAGATCTGGCCGGATAGTAGAGACTCGTGCTGTGTTGAAGGGAGGAGGCTAGTCAATGGGGATTTGTAGGAGGGCAGGTCTGTTTGAGTCTGAGAAGGGACTCGTCTCTGATGGTGGTAGAGACTCGTCTGCTGTGTTGAAGGGAGGAGCTCGTCAGTGAGATTTGTAGGGGAGGCAGTGTTTGTAGTCTGAGAGAAGTCTTGATCCCGATAAATAGTAGGAATTTCGTGCTGTGTTGAAGGAGAGGTGGTTCGATGAAGGATTTGTAGGGAGGGCGGAGTGCGTTTGAGGAGTGAGAGAAGGGCTCGTTGAATGCGAATAGGAGAGACTCGATGCACTGTGGTGGAGGGAGGAGCTCGTCGATGAGATTTGTAAGGGGAGAGACAATCTGTTTGAAGGGTGCAGGGCTCGTCAGGACCAGATGGTCAGGGCTCGTGCACTGTGTTGAAGGAGAGCTGGTCAGTAGGGTTGTAGGGAGGAGCAGTGCGTTTGTAGTGAGAGGGCTCGATCCGATCAAATGGCCAGGAGCTCGATGCACTTTGTGTTGAAGGGAGGAGCTCGTCGACCGGATTTGTGGGGAGGGCCGTCTGTTTGTAGTCACGGAAGAACCATCGATATTAAATAATGGGAACTCGTCTGCGTGTTGAAGGAGAGCTCGTCAGCGGCAGATTTGTAAGGAGGGCAGGTCACGATTTTATGTGTCTGAGAGAAGGGCTCGTCTTGATAAAAAGTAGGAGCTCGTGCACTTTGTGTTGAAGGAGGGCTCGTCGATGAGTTGTAGGGAGGGCCGTCTGATTTTGAGATCTGAGGGGCTCGTGTGACAGGATGGTAGGAGCTCTTCTGCCATTCAGGGGAGAGGCAATGAAGTGAGGATTTGGGGAGGGACAGTGTTTGGGACCTGGAGGAAGGACTGATACCTCAGCTTGGCCTGAGGAGCTGTACCCTTTTATAGCGAAGAAGCTTTGTCGTGCAGGGCATAGGGGAAGGAGCATCATTTGTGCTGAGAACTGTCACGACAAACTTTGGAACTTCATACCCATTGAGAGCTTATTAATGGGGCCCCCGCAGGGAGGGCTTTGGCCATTTGAGGGTACAAGAGGCTTTAATACTTGTGGAGATGAGCAGGAGCTATACTTTTTATATTTTAGCTTGAGAGATGGAAGCCAGATTTGGTGGAGCAGATCAGTTTGGTCTCAGAGGAGAGCCAGTGCTGATGGAGCAAGCAGAGGCTTTTACATGGCCAGAGGCGCAGTCGTGGAGTTGCAGGGAGGCTTGTCAGGCTCCCAGCCGAGCCAGCTGGCATGCGACAGTGGCTAGGGAGCTTCACCACTATAGTGGCAAGGACTGATGCAAACAGACTCTGTCCAGGGAGGGGCTTGAAATCTGCATAGCTAGAGGCTAAGTCTGGGCCTTATAGCTCAGGGGCTTCCAGTGGCTTTACCTCTTGAGAGAGCTTCAGTAGATCAGTTATGGGAGGCTGCACTGTTTCACAGCTCTGAGAGAGAGCTTCCAGCTCACGGCAAAATCAGGCAAAAATTTCATACATATTGAGAAAACATCAGCAAGTACGAGAAGGAATTTCATATTTTGAGAGTGAAGAAAGGCTGTATAAATAATAGTACAAGGAGCTTCCTTTGCATTGAAGGAAGCTTGGCCAGAAGCAGGAGGGCTGAGGGGGGCTGGGCTGATGGCCTCAGAGGAAGAGGAATAATCTGGCTGTGGAGGCAGAGGCTTCAGTCACATGGCCGAAGGAACAGCTCGTCCAAGAAATTTATAAAGGTGATCCGTAGATGGTCATACAGTGGGAGGAGGCTGTGGCACCGGGGGCGGGTGGAGGCTCGTGCCTTGCTTTTTGGAAGGAGGCTCGTCGATGGATTGTGGGGAGGAGCCGTCTTTTTGGGAGTCTGAAGAGGCTCGTCCACGATAAATGTCAGACTCGTCTGCTGTGTTGAAGGAGAGCTCGTCGATGAGACTATAGGGAGAACCGTCTGTTTGAGTCTGAGAGAGGGCTCGTGGCCCCCGGATAGTAGGGCTCAAATAAATACACGTGTTGAGGGAGCTCGTCAGTAAGTTATAGGAGGAGCTCATTATGTTTGAGGTGAGAGAGTGCTAGATCACGATAAATAGTAAGAGCTGATGCACTTTGTGTTGAAGGGAGGCTCGTCGATGAGATTTGTGGGGAGGGCCAGTGTTTAGTCTGGAAGGAAGGGGCTCGTCTGACCGGATGGTGGGGCTGGAGTACGCCTTTGTTGAGGGAGGCTCGTCGTGGATTTGGGAGGGCAGGTGCGTTTGAATGGGGAGAGGGGCTCGTCGATAAATAGTAGGAGCTCGTGCACTGTGTTGAAGGAGAGCTCGTCTGATGAAGTTTACAATAGGGAGGGAGCAGGTCGTTTAGGAGTAAAGAGAAGGGCTCGTCGATAAATGGTAGGAGCTCGTGCACTTTGTGTTTAAGGGAGAGCTCGTCGATGAGGTTGTAGGGGAGGAACTGTACGTGCGGGTGCAGGAGAGGGGCTAGATCTGACCAGAGATAGTAGAACTCGTCTGCTTTGTGTTGTAGGAGAGCTCGTCGATGAGATTTGTAGGGGAGGGCAGTCGTTTGAGGTGCAGAGAGAGGGGCTCGTGATAAATGTTAGGAGCTCGTCTGCTGTGTTGAAGGAGAGCTCGTCAATGGGAGCTGTGGGGAGGAGTTCGTGCGTTGCTTGAGTACGGGGAAAGGCTCAGCTAATAGAAATAGTTGGAGCTAAATGCACTGTGTTGAAGAGGCTCGTCCCGAAACTGAGATTGTAAAGGAGGAGCAGTATGTTTGTAGTACGAAGGGCTCGATCTGAGTAAATGAAGTAAAGACTCGTCCTCCACTGTGTTGAAGGGAGAGCTCGTCAGCGGATTGTGAGGGGCAGGTGCGATTTATGGTGGAGGGGCTCGTCTGATCAAATAGTGGGAGCTCGTGCTGCACAGTGTTGAAGGGAGGGCTCGGTCGATGGTTGTGGGGAGGAGCCAGGTCTGTTGAGGTACGAGGAGAGGGGCTCGTCCGGCTGGATGAGTGGGAGCTCGTGCTGTGTTGAAGGAGGGCTCGTCAGTGAGATTTGTAGGGAGGAGCAGGTCTGTTTGAGTCTGAGAGAGGGTCGATCTGATAAATAGTAGGAGCTGGAATGCAGCGTCTGGTGAAGGAGAAGCTCGTCGATGAAGTTGTAGGGAGGAGCAGTCTGTTTGTAATCTGAAGGCTCGTCCTTATAAATAGTAGGAGCTCGTCTGCTGTGTTGAGAGGAGGGGCTCCTCAGCGAGATTTGTGAGGGGGGAGGGCCGTCTGTTTGAGGGAGTGGAGGAAGGGCTCGATGAGACGGATAGTAGGAGCTCGTGCACTTTGTGTTGGAAGGAGGAGCTCGTGATCGGGATTGTATAGGAGCTTTAAATGACTGCAAATCAAGAAAGGCTATTCTTGACTCAAAATAGAAGGAAGCTGGCCTGTTTTGTCATTGAAGAGAGCTAGTGTGACAAGATTTTGCAGGGAAGGGGCTTGGCTGGCGGCCCCGCACCAATGGAGAGGCTGAGTGATAAATGTGGAGACAAGTCATGGGTGAAGGAGAGCTCGTGTGGATTTGTAGGGGAGAACTTGGATTTGTTTGTAGTGCAGAGAGAAGGGCTCGTCCGATGCCGACAAGATTTCAAATCTGCTGTGTTGAAGGGAGAGCTCGTCAGTGAAAGTTTGTAGGAGAACCGTCGTTTGAGAGCTCTGAGAGAAGGGCTCGTCGTGAATAGTAGGAGCTCGTCTTTGTGTTGAAGGAGAGCTCGTCGATGAATTTGCCAGGAGGAGCAGGTATTTGAGAGTAGAGAAGGGTGCGTCACGATAAATAATGGGAGCTGTCTTTGTGTTGAAGGGAGAGCTCGTCAATGAATTTGTAAGGAGGAGCAGTGTTTGTAATCTGAAGAGAGGCTAGTCTTATATAAATAGTAGGAGCTGTCACACTTTGTGTTGAAGGAGAGCTTCATTAGAAACGAGATTTGTAGGGAGGAGCCGTCGTTTGAGTGCGAGAGAAGGGCTCGTCATGACAGATAGTAGGAGCTCGTCGCACTTTGTGTTGAAGGGAGAGCTCGATCAATGAGATTTGTAGGGAGAGCACATGCGTTTGAGGAATGCGGAAGAAGGGCTGGATGACGGATAGTAGGAGCTCGTGCGCATGTGTTGTAGGGAGGCTCGTCGATGAATTGTGGGAGGGCAGTCTTGTTTGAGGCAGAGAGGGCTCGTCACCGATGAAATAGAAGGAGCTCGTCTGCTGTGTGGTGGAAGGAGGCTCGTCGATGAGATTTGTAGGAGGATTCGGTATGTTTGTGAGTACGAAAGGGGCTCTTGATAAATAGTAGGGCTCGATGCGCACATGTTGAAGGAGAGCTCGTCAGCAGTTTGTAGGAGCGTCTTGTTGTAATCCTGAGAGAAGGGCTCGATCTGATAAATAGTAGAACTCGTCTCCCTTGTGTTGAAGGAGCTCGTGTGAGATTTGTAGGGAGGAGCCCGTACAATTTATAGTCTGAGAGAAAAAGCTAGTCTGATAAATAGTAGGAGCTCGTGCACTTTGTGTTGAAGAGGCTTCGTCGATGAGATTGGGGGCTTGATCACATTTTACGAGAGTCTGAGAGAAGGGCTCGTTTGACCAGGATAATGGGAGCTCGTCACTTTGTGTTGAAGGAGGCTAAGTGAATGAGATGTAAGGGAGGAGCAGATCTGTTTGAGTACATAGAAGGGGGTCGATCACGATAAATGGTAGAACTCGTGCTGTGTTGAAGGGAGAGCTCGTGATGAGATTGTAAGGGGAGGAGCAGATACGTTTGTAGTACGGAAGAAGGGCTGGGTCATATAAATAGTGGGAGCTCGTCTGCCTGTGTTGAAGGGAGAGCTAGATGCAGCGAGATTTGTAAGGGAGGGCAGGTCGTTTGAGGAACATAGAAGGGCTCGATCTGACGGATGAAGTAGGAGCTGCGTCTGCTGTGTTGAAGGGAGGCTCGTCAGTAGGATTTGTAAGGGAGGAGCTCGTCTGTTTGTTGTACAGAAAAGGGCTCTTCTTGATAAATAGAAGGAGCTCGTCTGCACTTTGTGTTGAAGGAACTCGTCAGCAGATTTGTAGGAGAGCAGATGCTGTTTGTAAGTCTGAGAGAAGGGCTCGTCCCGATAAATAAATAGAACTCGTCTACGTGTTGAAGGAGAGCTCGTCAGCGAGATTTGTAAGGGAGGAGCCGTCTGTTTGTAATCTGAGAAGAGAAGGGCTCGTCGATAAAATAGTAGAGCTCGTCTGCACATGTTGAAGGAGATCTCGTCATGAGATTTGCGGAGGCGGCCAGATGCATTTGAGGAGTGCGAGAAAAGGGCTCGATCTGACGGATAGTAGGAGCTCGTGCACTTTGTGTTTGAGAGGGAGAGCTCGTCAATGAGATTTGTAGGGAGGAACCCAGATGCATTTTGAGAGTCTGAGAGAAAGGGCTAGATCCCGATAAATGAGTAGAGGAGCTTCGTCTGCCTTTGTTGAAGGAGGAGCTCGTCGATGGGATTTGTAGGGAGGGCTTAGTCTGTTTGAGAATACGAAGGAAGGGCTCGATCTTTGACATGAGATGGTAGAACTCGTGCTGTGTTGAAGGGAAGGAGCTAGTCAATGAGATTGTAGGGAGGGCCGGAGTCACGTTGAGGAATACGGAGAGGGCTCGTCTTGATGTAGTAGAGCCGTCTGCTTAGGTGTTGAAGGGAGAGCTCGTCGGCTAAGTTTGTAGGGAGGAGCCGGGTGTTCATGTGTGGAGGGTGCTTGTCCTCATAAATGTAGAGACTCGTCACTTTATGTTGGGAAGAGGAAACTCGTCAATGGGAATTTGTAAGGAGGAGCAGTACGTTTATGTCTGAAAAGGGCTCTTCACGATCATAGTAGGAACTCGTCTGCTGTGTTGAAGAGAAGCTAAATCCAATGTGATTTGTAAAGGAGAGCCAAAATGCATTTATGAAATACGAGAGAAGGAGCTCGTCACGATAGAAATAATGGGAGCTCGTCACACTTTGTGTTAAAGGGAGAGCTCTTGTAAAGTTGTAGGGAGGAACCGTCACGATTTGAGAATACGAGAGAAGAGGCTCGTCGGCAGATAGTAGGAAACTCGTCGCTGCATGTTGAAGGAGAGCTTCATCAGTAGGAGACTATGAGAGAGCTTAAATCTGTTTAGGAATACATAGAAGGGGGTCGTCTGAGTAAATAGTAAGAACTCGTCTCACTTTTGTGTTGGAAGGAGGAGCTCGTCGATAAGGATTTGTAGGGAGGAGCAGATCTTGTTTGTAATCTGAGGAGAAGGGCTCGTCCTTGCCAAATAGTAGGAGCTCGATCTGCTGTGTTGGAAGGGGAGGCTCGTCGACCAGTTGTAGGGAGGGCCAGGTCTGTTTGAGAGTCTGAGAGGAAGGGCTTGTCTTGACAGGATGAGTAGGGCTCGTGCACTTTGTGTTGAGAGGAGGAGCTCGTCGATGAGACCTGAGGAGGAGCTACGTCTGTTTGTGGTACGAAAGGGCTCTTCTTGATAAATAGAAGGAGCTCGTGCACTTTTTGTGTGAAGGAGGCTTCGTCAGCCAGATTTGTAAGGGAGGAGCAGTCTGTTTGTAATCTGGAAGAGAAGGGCTGTCACGATAAATAGTAGGAACTCGTCTACCTGTGTTGAAGGCACGTCAACGAAGATTTGTAGGGAAGGAAGCCAGATCGTTGTAGCGAAGAGCTCGATCTCTGATAAATAGTAGGAGCTCGTCTGCTTGTGTTGAAGGGAGATCTCGTCAACTGAGATTTGTGCGGAGCGGCAGATCACATTTGAGGAGTCTCAGAAAGGGCTCGTCACGACCGAATGGTAGGAGCTCGTGCTGTGTTGAAGGAAACTCGTCATTAAGATTTGTAGGGAGGAGCAGATACATTTGAGTCTGAGAGAAGGGCTCGTCTGATGTCAAACAATAGGCTGATCTGCCTTTGTTGAAGGAGAGCTCGTCCAGTAAGACTGTGGGGAGGGCCGTCACATTTGAGGTCTGAAGAAGGGCTCATGACGAGATAATGGGAACTCGTCTGCGTGTTGAAGGGAGAAGTGAGTATTGGATTGTAGGGAGGGCAGTCTGTTTGAGAATACGAAGGAAGGGCTCGTCTTGATGACTAGGAGGAGCTCGTCTGCCGGTGTTGAAGGGAGAGCTCGTCGATGAGTTGTAGGAGGAGCAGTGTTTGTGTCTGGAGAGATTGCTTGTCCTCCATAAATAGTAGGAGCTCGTGTGTTGAAGGGAGGAGCTCGTGATGAGATATTTAACGGGAGGAACGGGTCGTTTGTAATGCAGAGAAAGGGCTCTTCTACGATCATGTAGGAGCTCGTCTTGCTGTGTTGAAGGGAGGCTCGTCGATGTGATTGTGAGGGAGGAGCAGTCTGTTTGTATGTCTGGAGAAGGGCTCGATCACGACGTCTGAGCTCGTGCTGTGTTAAAGGGAGGCTCATCAATGAGATTTACAATAGGGAGAGCCCGTGATTTTAGGAATACAGAAGGGCTCGTTCGATCAAATAGTAGGAGCTCGTCTGCACTGTGTTTGAAGGAGAGCTCGTCAGTAGAGATTTGTAGGGAGGAGCACATCTTGTTTGAGAGTCTGGAAGAAGGGCTCGTCAGGACGAATAGTAGAACTCGTCTGCTGTGTTGAAGGAGAGCTTGTCAATGAGATTTGTAGGGAGGGCAGTCGTTTGTAGTATAGAGGGCTGGAGTGCGATGAAATGGTAGGAGCTCGATGCGCTGTGTTCTTGAGGGAGGAGCTCGTCGAGGGCGAAGTTTGTAAGGGAGGAGCCAGGTCGTTTGTAGTCTGAGAGAAGGCTAGATCTGATAAATAGTAGAGACTCGTCTTCTGTGTTGAAGGGAGAGCTTCGTCAGTGGACTGTGAGAGGAGCAGATGCATTTGTAGTCTGGAGAAGGGCTCGTCTTGATAAATGAGTGGAGCTCGTCTTGCTGTGTTGAAGGGAGGCTCGTGTTAAGTTGTAGGGAGGAGCCGGTCTGTTTGAGGAATACAAGGGGCTCGTCACGTGGTCAGTAGGAGCTTGTGCTGTGTTGAAGGGAGGGTCGTCTGATGATTTATAGGGAGGGCAGTCTGTTTGAGAATCTGAGAGAGGGCTCGTGCGGATCGATAGTAGGGCTGATGCACGTGATGGGAGGCTCGTCGATGGGATTTGTAGGGAGGGCAGATGCATTTGAGGTACGGGAGAGGGCTCGATCGTCGTAGTAGGAGCTTGTGCACTTTGTGTTGAAGGAGAGCTGTCAGTGGGTTGAAGGGAGGCCGTTTGTTTGAGGCTGGGAGAAGGAGACTCGTGCACTTTTGTGTTGAAGGGAGAGCTCGTCGATGAAATTGTAAGGTGGATCAGGTCTGTTTGAGAGTCTGAGAGAAGGACAGATGCGATGTGAGTAGGAGCTCGTCTGCCTTTTTGGAAGGAGGCTTTCGTCGATGAGATTGTAGGGAGGGCCGTCTTGAGAGTACGGAGAGGGCTAGATCACGATCGATAGTAGGAACTCGAATCACTTTGTGTTGAAGGAGGCTCGTGATAGAGATTTGTAGGGGAGGGCAGGTGCATTTTGAGGAGTAAAGAGAGGAGGGCTCGATCTGACGGACAAAAGTAAGACTCGTCTGCTTTGTGTTGAAGGAGAGCTAAATCGATAAGTTGTAGGGAGCTTCGTGCGTGAGTCTGAAGAAGTGCTCGATCTGATAAATAGTAGAGCTCGTCACACTTTGTGTTGAAGGAGAGCTCGTGATGAGATTTGTAGGGAGGAACCGTCTGTTTGTAATCTGAGAAGAAGGGCTAGATCTGATAAATAAGTAAAAGCTTCGTCTGCGTGTTGAAGGAGAGCTCGTCAGCAGATTTGTAGGGGAGGAGCAGTACATTTGTAGTCTGAAGAGGGCTCGTCACGATAAATAGTAGGAGCTCATTCTTGTGTTGAAGAGCTACGTCGATGAGATTTGTAAAGGAGAACCGTCTGTTTGAAGTCTGAGAGAAGGGCTGGAGTCATACAGATAGTAGGAGCTCGTGCGCAGCTGTTGGAAAGGAGGCTAGATCAGTAAGTTTTGTAGGAGGGCAGGTACGATTTGAGGTCTGGAAGGGCTGGAGTCCCGATAAATAGTAGGAGCTCGTCTGCTGTGTTGGGAGGCTCAGTCGTGAGTTGTGGGGAGGGCAGGTCACGTTTGAGGTGCGGAGAGGGGCTGGGTCCCGGCGGATAGTGGGAGGCTGTGCTGTGTTGGAGGGAGGAGGCTGAGTCGATGGGATTTGTAGGGAGGGCAGTGCGTTTGAGTCTGGAGGAGGGACCGTCTTGATGGAAATGAGTAGGGCTCGTGCTGTGTTGAAGAGAAACTGAATCAGTAAGACTAATAGGAAATGCTTGATAATTTGTAAATACGAGAGAGTGCTTGTCTGATAAATAGCAGGGACTCTGATGCACTTTGTGTTGAAGAGAACTCGTCGATGAGATTTGTAGGGAGGAATAGTCATTTGGAAGTCTGAAAGGTCTCTTCGATAAATAGTAAGAGCTCGATCTGCTGTGTTGAAGGAGAGCTCGTCGAATGAGATTTGTATTGAGGCAGATGCGTTTGTAGTATAGAAGGGCTCAGATCTGATAAATAGTAGGGCTCGATGCACTTTTTGTGTGTTGAAGGAGAGCTCTTGATAGGATTTGTAGGGAGGAGCTCGTGCAATTTGAGGTCTGAGAGAAGGGCTCGTCTGATAAATAGTGGAGCTCGTGCACAATGTTGAAGGAGAGCTCGTCGATGAGATTTGTAGGGAGGAGCAGAGTCATTTGTAGTCTGAGAGAAGGGCTCGTCTTGATAAATAGTAGAACTCGTCACACTGTGTTGAAGGGAGAGCTAAATCAGCGAATTTGTAGGGAGGAACCCCGTGTTTGTAGTCTGAGAGAAGGGCTTGTCACGATAAGCAAAGTAGGAACTCGTGTTCTTATGTTGAAGGAGAGCTTCGTCGATGGGACTGTAGGGAGGGCAGGTGTGTTTGAGATGCAGGAGGGGGCTCGTCTGACAGAGATAGTAGGAGCTCTGTCTGCAACTGTTGAAGGGAGAACTCGTCATGAGATTGTAGGGAGGAGCCGTCATTTGAGGCTCTGGAGATGTGCTCGTCTGATAAATAATTAGAACTCGTCTGCTGTGTTGAAGGGCTCTTTAATGAGATTTGTAGGAGGGCGAGTCTGTTTGAGAGTAAAGAGAAGAACAGATCTGATAAATGAAGTAGAACTCGTGCGCTGTGTTGAAGGGAGGCTCGTCGATGGGGTGTAGGGAGGGCCAGTCTACAGTTGAGTCTGAGAGAAGGGCTCGTCTGACCAGGATAAAGTAGAGACTCGTGCTTTTGTGTTGTAGGAGGCTCGTCGATGGGAGTGGTGGGAGGAGCCGTCTGTTTGAGAGTCTGAGAGAAGGGCTCGTTCTGATAAATAGTAGGAGCTCGTCTGCACAATGTTGAAGGAGGCTCGTCAATGAGATTGTAGGGAGGAGTTCGTGCATTTGTAGTACGGAAAGGGTCTTCTACGTTAAATAGTAGGGCTCGATGCACTTTTATGTTGGAAGGGAGGCTCGTCAGCCCAGATTGTAGGGAGGAGCCAGTCTGTTTGTAGTCTGAGGAGAAGGGCTCGATCTGATAAATAGTAGAGACTCGTCTCCCTTGTGTTGAAGGAGGCTCGTCGACGAGATTTGTAGGGAGGGCCGAGTCTGTTTGAGTCTGAAGAAGGGCTCGTCTGACCAATAGTAGGGCTCGTCTGCTGTTTTGTAGGGAGGCTCGTCGGTAAAGTTGGTGGTAGGGAGGGCAGGTGCGTTTGAGGAGTGCAGGAGAAGGGCTCGTCTGATAAATAGTAGGAGCTCGTCTGCCTGTGTTGAAGGAGGCTCGTCAATGGACTGTAGGGAGAATTTAGATCACGTTTGTGGTACGAGGAAAAGGACTCTTTGCGATAAATAGTAGAGACTCGTCTGCATGTTGAAGGGAGGAGCTGGAGTCAGAGATTCAGGGAGGGCAGGTACGTTTGTGAGGCTCTGGGGAGAAGGACCGTCTGATCAATCAGTGAGCTCGTCTCCTGTGTTGAAGGAGAGCTCGTGGCGAGATTTGTGGGAGGGCAGATGTGTTTTATAGTCTGAGAGAAGGGCTCGTCGATAAATAATGGGAGCTCGTCTGCTTTGTGTTGAAGGAGGCTCGTCGATGGGATTTGTAGGGAGGGCAGATCACGTTTGAGATCTGGAGAGGGCTCGTCGGCGAGATGAGTAGGAGCTCGTGCACTTTGTGTTGGAAGGGAGGCTCGTCGATGGGACTGTAGGGAGGGCAGTGCAGTTGAGGTGCGAGGAGAAGGGCTGGAGTGATCGTGGGGAACTCGTCTACCTGTGTTGAAGGGAGGGACTCGTCGTGGGATTTGTGGGGAGGGCCCAGGTCTGTTTGTGGTCTGAGAGGAAGGGCTGGAGTCCTTATAAATAGTAGGGCTGATGCTGCACGTGTTGAAGGGAGGCTCGTCGGCGAGATTTGTAGGGAGGGCACGTACGATTTGGTGCAGGAGAAGGGCTGCGATCTGACGGATAGTAGGAGCTAGATGCACTTTTGTGTTGAAGGAGGCTCGTCGATGAAGGATTTGTAGGGAGGGCACATGCGTTTGAGGTACGAGGAGAAGGGCTAGATCTGATAAATAGTAGGAGCTCGTCACACTTTGTGTTGAAGGAGGCTCGTCGATGGATTGGGAGGAACCTTGAGTCTTTTTTGAGGAAGTCTGAGAGAAGGGCTCGTCGATAAATAGTAGAACTCGTCTGCTGTGTTGAAGGAGGCTCGTCGATGAGATTTGTAGGGAGGAGCAGGTCTGTTTGAGGAATCTGAGGAGAGGGCTGCGTCTTGATAAATAGTAGGAGCTCGATGCACTTTGTGTTGAAGGAGCTCGTCAGTGGGATTTGTAGGGAGGGCAGTGCGATTTGTGAGTACGAGAAAGGGGCTCTTTGCGATAAATAGTAGGAGCTCGTGCACTGTGTTGAAGGAGGCTCGTCGGCAGTGGGTTGATTTGTAGGGAGGAGCCGTGTTTGTAGTCTGAGAGAAGGGCTCGATCACGATAAATGTAGGAGCTCGTCTTTTTGTGTTGAAGGAGAGCTCATCGATGAGATTGTAGGGAGGGCAGTCTGTTTGAAGTCTGGGAGAAGGGCTCGTTGATAAATGGTGAGACTCGATGCCTTTGTGTTGGAGGAGGCTCGTCGATGAGATTTGTAAGGAGACTGTCTGTTTGAGGGAGTCTGAGGAGAAGGATTTCGTCCAGGATGAGGTGAGTAGGGCTGAGTGCGCATGTGACTGAGAGGGGCCGTCGATGGTTGTAGGGAGGGCCAGGTGCGGTTGTAGTCTGGGGAGGACTGCGATCTTTGGAGTCGTGTGGGAGCTCGATGCTGTGTTGGGGAGGGCTCGTCAAGCGGGACTGTGGGGAGGGCCAGGTGCGTTGTAGTCTGAGAGAAGGGCTCGTCTGATAAATAGTAGGAACTCGTCTGCTGGTGAAGGAGAGCTCGTCAGCGAGATTGTAAGGGAGGAGCTTGATACGTTTGTAATCTGAGAGGAAGAGGCTGAATCTTGATAAATAGTAGGAGCTCGTCTTGCTGTGTTGAGGAGAGCTACGTTAATGAGATTTGTGAGGAGGAGCCGTCTGTTGAGGAGTCTGAAGAGAACAGTGCAGCCAGGATAAGTAGGAGGCTGCGATGCACTTTGTGTTGAAGGAGGAGCTCGTCAGTAGAGATTTATAGGAGGGCCCAGATGCATTTGAGGCTCTGAGGAAGGGCTCGTCTGATAAATAGTAGAGCTCGTCTGCCTGTGTTGAAGGGAGAGCTCGTCGATGAGTTGTGGGAGGAGCCGATCGTTTGAGAATAGGAGAAGGGCTAGATCCGATGTGGGAGCTCGTCTGCTGTGTTGGAAGGGAGGCTACGTCAATGAGATTGTGGGGAGGGCCGGGTGCGTTTGAGAGAGATCTGAAGGGGCTCGTCGTGACGGCGGATAGTGGAGCTCGTCTGCTTTGTGTTGAAGGAGGCTCGTCGATGAAGGATTTGTGGGGTGGAGCAGGTGCGGCTGAGTGCAGAGAGGGGACTAGGTGCGATGTAAATGGGAAGGAGCTCGTGCACTTTGTGTTGAAGGAGCTGTCGATGGGATTGTAGGGAGGAGCCAGATGCGAACTTCTAGTACGAGAGAATGGCTCGATCTGATAAATAGTAGGAGCTCGATGCGCACGTGTTGAAGGGAGGCTACGTCTACGTTATTTGTGAGGAGGAGCTCGTCTTTTGTAGTACGAGAGAGAACGTCTACGATAAATGAAGTAGAGACTACGTTAGCTGTCTTGAAGGAGGCTCGTCGATGAGATTTGTGGGGAGGGCAGGTGCATTTGAAGATACGAGAGAAGGGCTCGTCTGATAGATGTTAGAGACTCGATGCTGTGTTGAAGGGAGGCTGTTCGATGGATTGTAGGGGAGGGCAGGTGTTTGAGTGCTGGGGAGAAGGGCTGCGTCACGATAAATAGTGGGAGCTTGTACGCACTTTGTGTTGGAAGGAGAACTCGTCAGTAGGATTTGAAGGGAGGAGCCACGTTTGTTTGAGAATACGGAAGAGGGATCGATCTGACAGGATAGTAGAGCTCGTCTGCTGTGTTGAGGAGCTCGTCGTAGAGTGTAAGGTGGATCCGTCTGTTTGGGAGTCTGAGAGGAGGGCTCGTCTGATAAATAGTAGGAGCTCGTGCGCCTTTTTTTGAAGGAGGCTCGTCGATGAGTTTGTGGGGGGAGGGCCAGGTCTTTTTGAGGAGTGTGAGAGAAGGGCTGGAGTCCGATAAATGGTAGGAGCTCGTCACTTTGTGTTGGGGAGGCTCGTCAGATGGAATTTGTGGAGGAGCAGGTGCGTTTGAGAGTCTGAAGAAGGGCTCGTCTGACGTGAATGAGTAAGACTCGTCTGTCTGTGTTGAAGGGAGCTCGTCAATGAGATTTGTAGGGAGGAGCTCGTCTGTTTGAGGTACAGAGAAGTGCTCGTCCTGATAAATAGTAAGAGCTCGTCTGCCTGTGTTGAAGGAGGCTCGTGATGAGATTTGCTTAAGGTGGAGCGATCTGTTTGTATCTGAGAGAAGGAAACAGATCTGATAAATAAAAGCTCGATGCACTTTGTGTTGAAAGGAGAGCTCGTCAGCGAGATTTGTAAGGGGAGGAGCAGATCTGTTTGTAATCTGAGAGAAGGGCTCAAATCACGATAAATGGTAGGAGCTCGTCTGCCTGTGTTGAAGGGAGAGCTCGTCAATGAGATTTGTAGGGAGGAGCCCGTCTGTTTGAGGTATAGAGAAGGGCTCGTCCTGACAGATAGTGGGAGCTCGTCTGCCTGTGTTGAAGGGAGAGCTCGTCAATGAGATTTGTAGGGAGGCCCGTGTTTTTGAGGAGTCTGGGAGGAAGAGCTCGTCTGATAAATGGTAGGGCTCGTGCACTGTGTTGAAGGAGGCTAAGTCAGTGGGTTTGTGGGGAGGGCCAGGTCGAGGTACGGGAGGGCTCGTCCACCGACGAATAGTAGGAGTATCTGCTGTGTTGAAGGGAGAGCTAGTCAATGGGATTTGTAGGGAGGAGCAGTCTGTTTGAGGAATCTGGGAGAGGGCTCATCTTGATAAATAGTAGGAGCTCGTCTGCCTGTGTTGAAGGGAGGCTCGTCGATAGGATGTAGGGATGTGCTTGAGTACGTTTGTAGTCTGGGAGAAGTGTAATCACGATAAATAGCAGGAGCTCGTCTGCCTGTGTTGAAGGGAGAGCTCGTCAATGAGATTTGTAGGGAGGAGTCCGTCTGTTTGTAGTACAGAAAAGGTCTCTTCCTGATAAATAGTAAGAGCTCGTCTGCCTGTGTTGAAGGGAGAGCTCGTCAACGAGATTTGTATTGAGGCCCGTCTGTTTGTAGTATAGAGAAGGGCTCGTCCTGATAAATAGTAGGAGCTCGTCACTTTTGTGTTGAAGGGAGAGCTCGTCGTGAATTTGTAGGGAGGAGCTCGTGCATTTGAGGAATGCGGAAGAAGGGCTCGTCTGATAAATGGTAGAGCTCGTGCGCGTGTTGGAAGGAGGCTCGTCGATGAGATTTGTAGGGGAGGAGCCAAAGATGCGTTTGTTGTACGAGAGAAGGGCTCGTCTTGATAAATAGTGGGAGCTCGTGCACTTTTGTGTTGAAGAGGAAGCCGTCAGCCCAGAGATTGTAGGGAGGAGCCGTCTGTTTATGTAGTACGAGAGAAGGGCTCGTCCTGATAAATAGTAGGAGCTCGTCTTCCTGTGTCGAAGGGAGAGCTCGTCAATGAGATTTGTAGGGAGGCAGATGTTTGTAGTCTGAGAGAAGTGCTTGTCACGATAAATAGTAGGAGCTTCGATGTGTTGGAAGGGAGAGCTCGTCTGATGAGACTAGTAGGGGAGGAGCAGGTCTGTTTGTAGTCTGAGAGAATGGCTGAAGTCACGATAAATGAATGGAGCTCGTGCACTTTGTTGTGAGATTTGAAAACGTGTTAATGTAAAATGTACGCCTATCTTGCAGCAGTGCAGCGTCGCCTCAAGTAATATAGTGTACTAGTGCAGTGTCGATCCACGGGGGAAAGATAAATTGACTCTGAGATATTCCGCTTTTGAGCCAATCTCCCGAATAAATGATAAGATGGAATTTAAATACTAAGCTGTAACTAAACTGGTTTTTGTGAATTGATAATGTAGAACTGAGGGTTAAATCTCCCCACTGTCACATTCGATGGATTATTCTCCTAAAGATGTTGTTATTAATTGTTTATAACATATCAATGGCGAGTGATGCTTGCCTACGAGATATCCTCTCTAGAGGTATATTATTTATTCGTGAAAAATAGAATCGAGTATATCTACATCTCGGCTGGGTATTAGAAATGTAATGTTCAACCCCGAAAAACCACCTTCGAGTTGGGACTATCTCTGTGCAGAGATCATTTAAAGGCTACTCTACGAGATCCTGAATACCCTCGTCTCGAATCCTCGGATCTTCGGTGTAAGTATGTGTGTGACGAGATATTATCCTTATAATTAACATCAGGGTATAGACGGATGTGATAAATTAACAACAATTGATTAACATGCGGGTGAAATTCTAATCCATTATGCAATGACAGGGGTTTGATGTAACCACTGAAATAGGTTGAACATCATGAAGGAAAGAAATAGAATATGTAATGTGAAGAACATCACTCATGTGATCGAAAAATAATCTAACAATAAAGACCAATCTGAAAGTCGAGGAGATCCTTGAAGTACGTATTGCGAGGTTCTCAATTACAAGTCCTTAAACCGCACGTTCTTCGATACCTAAAAATCCCGAGCCCCCTCGTATTTAATGATGAGATGCAGATTTTTGAGATGGCCAGTCGCGGCGTCAGTGGCGTCGCAGCGTGGTGATTGAGTTGACACGCATTTATTTGACTACGTCGTGACTTGGTGTCATGACGTGGAGACGTCGCGGCGATGAGTGTGACTTCCTTGCATGCTCTCATTTCTCAAAATGAAGCTGAAGTTGTTCTTTTAAGCTCATGTACACGCATTCCAAAGCAAAAAACTAAATAAAGAATTTAACACTAAAATTATATAAATAATGCAAAATCGACATGAAAATGCAAGGCCAGCCTTGAGTATGTCTGAGTGTTTTAGCACTCATCACTGTGTTGAAGGAGGCTCGTCAACGAATTTGTAGGGAGGAACTTGATGCAATTTGTAATCTGAGAGAGATGATCACGATCATCTTGAGTCGTGCACGTGTTAGGAGGCTGTCGGATTTGTAGGAACTGGGCAGGTGCATTTGAGTGAGAGGAAGGGCTCGTCTGACGGATAGTAGGAGTTCGTGCCGCAATGTTGAAGGAGGCTCGTCGATAAAGTTTTGTGGGAGGAACCGGAAGTGTTGGTCTGAGAGAGGTCACCGTCGATAAATAGTAGAATTTCGTCTGTGTTGAAGGGAGAGCTCGTCGATGGTGTAGGGAGGATCCGTGCAATTTGAGTACGAGAGAAGGGCTCGTCACGACGGATAGTAGGAGCTCGATACACTGTGTTGAAGGAGAGCTTCGTCGTGGAATTTGTAGGAGGCAGTGTTTGAGAATACAGGGGAAGAAGGCTCGTCTGATAAATAATGGGAGCTGTGCACTGTGTTGGAAAAGGGAGAGCTCGTCAATGAGATTGTAGGGAGGGCAGATGCATTTGTAAGTCTGAGAGAAGGGCTTGTCTGATATCATAGTAGAACTCAAATGCACTGTGTTGAGAAGGAGAGCTACGTCAGTAAGAGATTGTAAGGAGGAACCGTTTGTTTGTAGTCTGAAAAGGGCTCTTCTGATAAATAATGGGAGCTCGTGCACTGTGTTGAAGGAGAGCTAGTCACTTGAAGACCCCAGCAAGGAGGCAGGTCTGTTTGTAATCTGAGAGAAGGGCTTGTCTGATAAATAGTCGGAGCTCTTACGCGTGTTGTTGAAGGAGGCTCGTCGATGAGACTGGCAAGGAGGAGCTGTCTGTTTGTAGTCTGAAGAGGGCTAGATCTGATCGCTGTTAGGAGCTCGATGCTGTCTTTGGGGGAGAGCTCGTGATGGGACTGTAGGGAGGAGCCGGGTGTTTGAGATGCGGAGGGCTCGATCTGACGGATAGTGGGAGCTCGATGCACTTTGTGTTGGAAGGGAGGCTCGTCGGAGTGAACTTGGGCTTATCGGCGCGTGGCTGGCGGCAGTGTGAAGGGCCGTTCGTGTGGAAATCCATCTTGTGGGGAGACGCTTCGTATGAAGGCGCTTTATGAAGGCCGTTCGTGTGTCCTTCGAGTTATTGAAAGATCTTGACAAGCTTATCTTGATTAAGTGGAATTTGGAACGGTTGTGTATGCCTTGGTGCTTTCTGCATAAATAGGGGTTCTTGTTGCCTACGTATACGCTTTTGAAGATTACGCCTTCCATGCGGATGGGATTTGTAGAAGATGGATGCTTGATGTTCGGCGCAGCCGTTGGGGTTCCTCGGCCCTGGGCCAGAAGCTTTTAATTTCTCAGCGTGGGAGTGGTGTTTTTCCACTAGTTTCCCTTTTATGGGGTTATGTTATTCCACAGCTCTTGGGCTGAGATGCGTCTGGGGTGGGGATGGTGCATCACTTGCACCTCCTCCTCGTTCTCTTTTCAACTAAGCCTACTCTCTCTCTGTATACCTCTCATCTTTTCTTTTCTTTTCTTCTTTCTATCTCCCTTTTGCTTTCTCATCGCTATTTGCTTTTCTCTCAGCTGATCGTCTTTTCTCCTCTTCTCCTCCTTCTTGTCTTCTTTTCATTATGTCTTTTCTCCTTTGTCTCCCTTACTTTTTTTTTCTTTTTCGGTGTGCTTGTCTTGAGTGCATCGAGAGGCCTTGTATTGCGTGCATTGAGGGAATTACTTGTCTTGTGTGCTTTTATGATGTAATCGGGACACCATTGATTGTATCAGCCGTGACTTGAAATAAAGATGTACTTTTATTTCTATGAATTTTCCATTGTTTATATATATATATATATATATTTTTACATGCCCAGGCAGGTTTGAGACATCAGAGATAAACGACCGGTGCTAGCCAGCGTCACTAGGAATCATAAGGCCTTGTGCGATGATGCCTCTTGATAAAAGCAGCAGATGCTCGCATTCCATGTATCTTTGTAAGATTTTTCCTTCCACTCTTGTTTGGAACTCATAATTGCTAGATACGACGATCAGAGATATAATATAAGGGCCACTCCCAATTAGGGCCTAACTTCCCGTATCTTTGGATTTTCCTTGCGGGCGGTAAGCTTTTCAAGACCAAATCCCCGACCACGTAACCACGGGCTGACTCTTGTTGTAATTTCATGGTCTTCTTTGGTATTCCTCATTCTATTATTGGGACTTTAAACTCTTTTAATGCAGACTCAAGACGTTGGGCCTGGAACCTCTATGTTTTGTTTACTCAGAATTGCAGCTCAAACTGGGAGACTTTATCTAACTAAATTATGTAAAAATGTGAGAAAACAAGACAGAAATGGGTCTTCTAGATTATGACTTATGATCTATCAGGCATGTTTTTGGAGGTGTTAAACCATTATCTTATGGATCTTCAGTAGTTTCAGCGAATATAGAGATTCAGTGGTGACTTAAACTATCATTGAAGTTGTGGGTGTTTGCAGATGAATAATAAATTTTTAAATAGAAGCTCAAGCACAAGAATACAATTTTCAATTATAAGTACTTCAAAAATTATCAGGACAGAGGCTCTGGGACTAAAATCTGTATGATCAAACTATGTTATGGGATTAAATAATATTGCTCTGTGATTATGACTGAGGCTGGCACTAAACATGTTGAAATATCTATAGCGATTATAATTCTGTGTGTTTTGAGTGACGAAAGAGCCCAAATATATCATTACTATAACAGGAAGGCTTGAGTGATAGATTGAGTCTCAAGCTGGCGGAAGTGATATTACCAGCATCTTCTTTAACAGATCACATCTTGCAGACAAGTTGAGTTTATCACCTGAAACCATTATGACGATATAGTATCACTTTCAAGCTTGCTGGGCAGTGTTTGGGACTCAGATACTGATTCTGTATATTTTAGGTAAAAACTGTAGCCAGCGTCATTCAGTGTCTACTCTCACTGATGCATTTTGGGAAGGATGTGGAAGGATCATAGTTTGTAGAGCACCATGTTGGTCCAGTGCTTTGGAGGATCATGCCTCTGTAAGCCTCATTTAGATGTGAGTAAAAGTTAAAGTGTGCTCTCAATCTGAATGGGACCAAAATCAGGTTGATCTGGACCCTCATGGAGCATCACTCATAGTAGGTCAGTGAGCTCTCAGAGATAATGACAGCATTGAATTTCTGATATCTTCCTATGAAGGCCGTGTGGGACCTGCAAGAAAGCAGTGGCAGATCTCAGATGGGATGTGTGAATCTGACCTGACTCATTTTTAATAAATCTGGGACATAGAAGAATATTAGAATCAAATCTTCTGTGGCCTCAATGTCCTGAAGTACATGAAACCACCAGTTGAGGCCAGTTATGGGGACCTCTGTTTGAGTCAGGCCTATAATAGATCTAATGAGGTGGAGGCACCTTATTACTGTTTAATATTGAGCTACATTGTGGAGGGGGCGTGGAACAAACACAGGTGCATGCTCGATGTCTATATCCTGGTGAGGTCGGGATTAAGCTTTGCTCTCGCTTCCTTACGCGTTTGAGGCTCCAGGAGAGCTTCCATATGGGAGGTCGTCCCTTGATTGGGTGGGCTCGAGCGAACTCTCTTGGGAGCGAATTCCATGTGAATCATTTGAGATTACGTCCTTTTATGTTTGTTTTTGGCTTGTGCCCAGGATGTCGAATTCGCTCGGCTACATGGCCCATTCATCAAGCCTCGAGACCTGCAGTTTATGTAACACACACAACTTCATGGGGTATTCGGTCGGGACTTCTATGGTGTGAGCCTGGAAATAAGGACGAAGTTTCCGAGCTGCGGTCACCAGAGCTAGTATTAATTTTTCCATTTTCGGATACCTCTCCTCAGCTCCCCTCAGGGCTCGACTGCAGTAGTAGACCGGGTCTTTGTGCCGCTCTTTGTCTACGACAGAGCACGCTAGTTAGAAAAATACGATCTTGCAGTCTGATGTGAGGAGTTCTCCTTCTATGTCGGGATCACTAGAATGGGTGGCGAGCTCAGTGATATGTTTTCAAGGTTCTGGCAGCTTAACTACATTTCTCATCCATTGAAGGCTTTCTTGAAACTTGGAAGAAAGGTTGGCGTATCCTTACCTTGGACACGAATCGACTTAAATTGCGATCCTCCACATTAATGGTTGTACTTCCTTTATCAGATGGTGATGGCATGTCAACGATGCTTTTATTTTATCGGATTTGCTTGATTTCACAATGATTTGACTATGAAGCCCTCAAATTTTCCAGACAGAAGGCCAGATTCCTTGATTCAGCTTCGTGTTATAATCCCTCGGGATCGGAACGTCTCGGAGAGGGTGAGGCGATGTGGATCTTAGAAATTTGTAGCCGGACTTTACCCGGTATGTCGTCTATGTATACCTCCATCGTTGTACCTATCTGTTTCTGAAGCTAAGGAGCTCATGGCCTGCTGTGGCATCTATGATAAGGTCGATCTGGTAGGGAAGTGTCGCTGGGCATGCCTTATTATATCGGTGAAATCAATACGAGGCGCCATTTGCATTGCTTTCTTGAGGCACAGCATTGGCTGACCACTCTGGGTATTCTGCCTCCTGATTGCCTGCTTGGAGGGCTTGCCGACCTCTTCGTTGATGGCCTTTTGTCTCTAAGTGAAACCTGCGTTTTTTGTAGCAGAAGCCGAGAGATGGGTTGGTATTTAGTTTATGAGTGATGGCTGCGGGGTGTTACCCTCATGTCGACTGCTTCCATGCGAAGATGTCCACAATTACGTCTTAGAGGCGTGTGAGGCCTTTGAGGGCCCATACGCTAATTTGGGCGATATAGGCAAGATATACAGGTGGAGTCATCAGTATTCTTGGTTCGAAGCTCTTCGAGGGCTCGGGTAGAATGTTCACCTGCAGCGCATATCGAAGCTCACCCGTACTCACATTGTCGTAGTTTTGTTTCATAGGCGGTGTAGCATTCTCGTGCCCTTCTTGATCTCCTCGAGCCAATTCGACAGTTTCTTGTCGGGAATTTTGATTACCCAGATGGTATCTTTGGGGATGAAGCATCGTTGAGAGGGCTGCCCGGCCAATGTTATAAGGTGATGGGCGTCAGCTCAGAAACCTTGCTGTCGTTGTTGCTTGGTAAGGGGGCTCCCCCAAGGTTAGCCTGTTGGATCGATCGATGGTAACACCTTTTCTCTGAAAACCCGGAGATGAGTGTTGACGGGTTCTGAATTTTCTCTTCAATTCCCATTTTGTCGGCCGTCTTGAAATGATGTCGGCCGGGCTCGTTATCTACGGACGGAGTGGACCGTTGTATTTGCCACAATTGCGCGGATTACCAGTGGGTCGTCATGGGGGTGTTGACACCCTTCCAAGTCTGAGTCGGAGAATGTGATAGTAGTGTCGACTCGCGGCATTTCCCAGATCTTGGCTTGCCCCTCATCTCTGTAGATCTTATCTTTGTAGTGGGCCTTCGAGCGAACTAGATTCTCCTCCTCAGCCAAATCCTCCACGAGATCACGTGGATTTCCACGGGGTTCAGCGTCTTCAGTCCGTCGTCGTGAGGTGGTGAGGTGGCTGGTAGGGACTGGATTACAGTTACGGGTTTGGCCTTGAGCTTGATTCCCCGGAGATATAAAGCTGTTGTGGAGATATCCACGGCTTGTATCGGATATACATCTCTTATCAGCGTATCTGAGTTATCAGGTGCGATGTCCATAGTCCACTGTGGAACTCGCGATTACCCAGTGTTATCTCTGGTAGCGGGATTGACTTCATCTGTGGCCAGCCATCTTAAGGAGCTGCTCAGATTCAGGTACTTCATGTAGAACTGACAGAGTGTTAAGGGTGACGGCCCGAGCGAATAAGCGTCGTCGATCTTTCGGTACATGACAGACCCAGGCGATCCTAAGATTCCCTCGTCTTTTAAGGATCGCTCTGCTCTGCCAGGAGATTTCCTCGTGGTCATGCCTCTTGGGGCTCTGTCCCCGTCGCTTCTCTGTCGTCTTTTTGTCCTTGCTAGCGGAAGAGCTCTCCTTCTTTGGCGGGGAGGGCCTCGTCTCGTTATGTAATTTTTCGGCTTTAGGCGGAGCCTGCGGCCATGTTAGCTTGAGGTTCTTTGAGATAGAGAACATCGAGGTCTTTGGCTGCACTGACCCTTGATGAAGGCGAGTGACAGCGAACTTTTCGTCAAGTACATCTATCTTCGAGGACTGAAAACTGCTTGGGTTGCACGTATGACTTCAAATTTTCCTGTGTTCCCTGTTTGATGGTTAGCAGATGGTAGCTCGGCTTCACGCATGTCCCCAGCCAGATGAAGTGGGAGACGAGCATGGTGTTAACTCTACGAGATGAAGGAAATCGTTGAAGAGAGTTACATTGAACCAGGGCCAGTAAGCGGACCTTTTAAGGTGGCGAGCATGGACAGGGTGCGGATACCCATGCAGCTCCATGTCGGTTCTTATAGGTATTGAGGATGGTCCTCTTGGATCTTGACGCCATCGAACAGCTACCGCCAGGGCATCCGAGATTTGGTCGTAGGCGGGTAGTTTGCTCTCGGGGTGAAAGGTGATTCACATTTACTGAGTTTCCATAGTGTCACAGGGTCGCCCTTTAACTACCTCCTTCACATGGTGAGCTCTTGTTGGAGGTCCACTGAACCTTCTCCCATATGCTGGCATCTCTTGTGATCGGTGGGGATGTTGTGGTTCCTACGTTCTCATGCGCGTCCTACGTGTCTTGCCTGGTTCTCTTCCCCTACGAGGGGTGGTTGTGTGGTGCCCACAGCAATGGGTCCCAGCCTCTGTAGGTATTTAGGAATACCATGTGGTGTCCTACGTGTGGAGGAACATTGTGACCTTCCAAAGTCTGTCGCTCTTCTCGAGGGTGTTATGTGTTGTCACCGGTGAGTTGTTATCTCCTGTCGACCAGTTGGTTGGTAGTGCTTGTAGGATTAGCGTTACTCACCTTTCGTGTTCTAGTTGATACCATCGATGTGAGAATCGATTATGTTTGTGTAAACAGTCGTTCCCACGAGACGGCGCCAGATGATGCATCGTTTTCAAAGCGGGCTGGGCTGGGGCGTGTGAGGGTGTTGGGCTGACCCGAGGCTATGGCGGGTGGAGGCCCGGAGGATCTCTGGACGCCGGTGTGCCCGAGGATGGCTCTGATGTGGGCTGCGGGCTCGGTGAAGTACTTCCACAAAACCAAGGAGGAAGGAGAATTAGGCGGGCTGCCGAATGCTTGCTCCCGTCTAAGTCGGTCGTTCTTGAGAAAAGAGTGAATGTAGAATGCCCAGTATTGCATACCTTCCGAGTTGGTGGAGTAGCCTTGTATTTATAGTGGATATTCATCCAGGTTGGACGATGACTAGGAGTCCCTCCCATTAGAAGGATATGTTTCCTCATATAGTTAGTATGGGTGCAGTTAGTCGAGGGAGTTTATTTAGGATAATCCTCCTTCTTTGTTAAGGGGATGCCCGTCTAGCAGTCTTCTTGCTTTTCTTCCCTTTATAATAGGACTTGATTGAATGAATAGGTTATCTTTTAGGGAATATTCTATCTTACATTATTGGAAGGATTTGGGTTGGCCCAGGTGAATATGGAGCCTCCTATTTTCCAAATCCATGTTTGGGCTAATGGCCAGGACCTTTGCTGAAGGCTGTGCTATGGAAGGACACGGGCGGGAGCACGACCCCCCCCATTGGCTCCCCATCGGAGCTGGCAGTAGGATACTTGGTCTGATTCTATATGAAAACAAATTCCAAAAAATAATGTTCAAAGTAGGTAAAATTTTTGAAAAATATTATGTAAAAAATAGGAAACAAAAATCTATTGATTATTATTTTCTTGTTTTAGAATTTGATGCAGATCTATGAGTTTATTTTGTTTTGGAACTTAGAATTTTTGTGATGATGGGAAGCATTAATGATGTTGTTTGTTTGTTTTGGAAATGTTTGTAATGATGGGAAACACTAGTGATGTTTGAATACTGATTTACTTTATTGTATTATTTTATTGTTAGACAAAAAGCGTAGATAATATTTAGTGAGATATATAATTTTTATTTATATTAAGTAGGGTGTACATCCTTAAAAAGCCACGTACTTCAATTAGATCTAGCCTCGAGACCAGAGGCTTTTGCACCTCGATGCTCCTTAAATATTATGAGTTCATTAGTGCATTACGATTAGTTATAGAAAGCGTTCCAAAGATTTTAATGAAGAAAGAAACCTAGAATATTTTAGTTTCTATAATATCTTTGATACATATGAAACGAAAGTGAAGATAGGAGAATGGTTCATTAGTTATCTTTTATACCAGAGATTACATTTGAATGATAAATGTTTTCAATTTATAGTGAATTTTAGTTTTTCAAAATTTTTTAAATTATGATAAGTGCTTATTTAGTCAAGCACTTCAATTTTATAAGTGTTTATGGTGGTCTTTTTAGTAATTTCAATTGTTATAAGTGCTTATGTAATAATGCATCCAAGCACTTTAAAATAATGCATAAGTGCTTTTTAAAATATTTATAAAAAAACAAATAGCTTATTAAATAAAGTATGAAACAAGTTCTTATCTAATAAACCCTTATAAAATAAGTATTTTAATTAAAGCACATTGCAGGGCTTTAAATATTTTGTTGTTTGTTTTCGAAAAAAATTAATCTTTATTTTATACAATTTTGAAAAATATTTTTAAATAAAATTTTTAAAGATAGGTATGCTTTTATTTAATTAGCATGGAACGATTTATAGAATGAATTTCAATTGCATCATAAAATATATGATATTTACATATTTGAACATCTAGTTTTCTTAATACAAAAACATTAAAAAAAACATTTAGAAAAGCTAAAAAGAAAAATATTTAGGCCTTTTCTATTCAAGCCAAAAAAAATAAAAATTCAGCAATAAGTCATAAAAAAAGTTAAAAAACAAATAGAATGCTAAGAGCAAAATTGCTTTGATAAAGACAAAAACAAACTGTAGTAATAGACTATTTCATAATATAACTTATTTAGGGAATCCACATAAAAAAATTGGCATATACTACTTATTTTGTGTGTCCTCTGTGATTATCAACCAACTAACAATTTAAATCAATTTGGTAATAGTCTAATTTGTATGAAAGGTGCTTCATAAACCAATTTGATGATTTAACATATTTAATAAATGAATTTAAATATTTAAGTACATTACATGTGTGACGTCCCAAACCCCGGGTCTCCCGTTGACCAACCGTCAACCTACGGAATACCTGTGGGTATCACATATCTCGATATTATACTATCGTGTTTCATTCACCGAGACTCATTTATGAGTAAAGTAGCCCCAAGACCCCTTTCAACCATATAAATATTACGAGAAGCATGTCTGATAGTCCTTAAGAGTTTATTATAACACTCTTATTCAAAATCATATAATACAACTATTTTGTTCTAATATATTTTACAAAATGAATATTAAGGCCATATGTCGTGTGAGGACCCAGGCAGGATGCCCTCCCGGGATTTCTGGGTGGTCCCACCTAGTGAGGAATCATGTTATCTGATACTGGGAGAGATCACACGGTGGAAGCTCCCGCTAGGAGAAGTAAACACATGCATTAATTTAAAGTGAACTCCAATCTATATAGATAAGGACCCATAAAGTTGATCTGAATATCGAGCATTCCCAGAGTATTTGTGAATTTAGGGTACAAGTAGAGATGAATAGTCCTGATACAACAAAAACAAAGCAGATAGATGCGATAGTGTATGGCGAGTGTGACGGAAGAGCGATTGTCGATAAGATGAAATAAGCCCCTCTGAAGCCCCATGCGGACCTGAGGAACTGGTTAAAACAATAATGTGAGATAATAAATCTCAGTGAGTGGCATAGTTTATAAGGAAAATAACATTCTTTTTATTTGCAAAGATTTCTTACTCTCTCAAAACCTCCCGTCCACTCTTTTAAAGTTTCCCTGGTTGAAACATTTCATAAAACCGACTTTACCCCGAGTCAACATATGTAAATCATGCTCCAACAATTTAAGCTAGACACAATGTTAAGAAAATATAATCAGTTATTTTTAACATAAAATAATCATAAAGCATATATAGCCACCATGTAATAAAGTAACTATGAAGTAACACCATAACCATAAGTATTAAAATAGTTATATGTATTCGGAAATCAACATTACCATACCATGTACCCATCATAATGATCACGTAAGCTGGAATACTCACGACAAGTGGCAGCTAATAAACATGGTTGGAAATGCGTCACATGGCAGCTAATGAAGCCTCCGGGTGGGCAGGCCATCACGTGTGACTAATAAAACCTCAGGATAAACCCAGGCCATCAAATGCTTGACCTAATAAACCTTCGAGTAAACCTAGCCATCACGTGGCACCTAATAAACCTAAGATGAAGCAGACCATCACGTGGCAATAATAAACCTCGGGTAAACTCGGCCATCAAGTAGCTGACTAATAAACCTCAAGGTAAGCAGGCAAATCACGTAACAGCTAATAAATCTCAGGAAGTAACTTAGACCGTCACGTGGCATATGTATATAATCGTTCCTTACTCACATGTACTTTCCCAACATTGCAAGTATTATAATCATTTCACAAAATCTAAATCATTTTCTTAAACGATAATTTTTCAAGGTGGTTTAAAACCTCGATCCACGTACCCCGAAATATTCAAATACCGCAGACTCATCCACGAACTTCGGTCTGACTTCAAGCAGTTAAAATGTTTGCAAAGAATTCGTAAATGATAAGCTTTGTTTTTATATAGAGACAAATAGCTCGCATTTGTATGCAACCAACCATTTGATCAAAGCAGAGTATATATGTAAAATATTTAAATCACAAATAGATATATCGACATAATACTGAATCATTTAAAAATATATAAATCACTCACTTGTATAGGCGGCTAGGTCCTCACCACACGGGGATGAAATATACGGCAGGCGTGAGTGCCTGTAATATAAATAAAACATCACTTAGGCTCCAATAACTGAACTAACAACATTGGGATGCCCCGAATGCCTTAGAATAACTTTTAGAACTATGAAACCATCCAAATTGGACTCAGGGAGGGTCGATTACACGGTTGCCCTATAGGCGGGGTACCTTGAGAATTGGGGCTTTTCACCCAGAATAATTTCTCAAAATTGAACATTCCTATAATTCATAAAAACATCCAATTTCACTAATCCAACTGAATTTTTCCCAACTTGACCGGGTGGTGCTACTATTTAGGTCAGGCTATAGGTGATGCAAAACAACCTAAAATGGAAAACTAACCAAGCGGCGTCCAAAATTCTAAAACATATATCTTGGAAAGCTGAGACCAGGAACACAGCAGTACCATTACCTTGAGATCAGCCGATTCTTTGTGGTGGCTTGAAAAACTCGATCAACATTCGACTGACTTTGTTTTAGTGATCTTTCAGCGGTGAGAAATGCAAAAGGACCATGGGGATGATTGGAGGGTCAAAAATGGTGGGAGGGAGGTATGGGTCAGCCTTGAAAGTGGCCGAAAAATCGGAAAATCAGGTGACAAGCGGGTAGCCGGCCCAGTGGTCGTGTTCTGGGCGAGATCCACTACCCGGCTCCGTGCGGTTGGCGCGTGAAATTTAGCCGGCGTGTAGGTGGAGGTGGCACACCTCACAGCCGGCAGCACCGTGTGTAAGATTGGGTGTGGGTGGCGCCTCCAGGCCCTGAGCAGACGGCTATAAGTGGTTTAAAATGACGATCGAGTCCATGTTTGGAGAATTTCTCTAGGGTTTGGAGGCTCGAGATGGGTGTTTTGGGGCTAGGACTGTTGCTTTTGAAACTATGTTTATATAGGGACTAGGGTCACTTTCGGGTCAAGCGAGAGCTGACTTTTGTGAAAAATGTTCTTTATTTAGACCTTACGGGAGTCATAACTTTTATCAGTAAGTCGGTTTGATGTTGACCGTCCCATGAACTTCGTGTCAGCGGGGCCTCTGAAATGGTGTCTTAATTGACCCAGGTATTCATCCTTGCAAGAGTCAACTTTGGTCCACATACTAAGTGTTGGTCAAACCTAGTCAAATATGGTCAAACTTAGTCAAACTTGGTCAAACGTGTTACAAACTTGTATTATTTGGTGCGGGTCATTACAGTTGACCTTCTTCACAATCACGGCCTCGGATGAGCGTCGTTCACCGGTGTTTGTCCTGCACCTGAAATGTTTTTTCCATAAAGGGTGAGTCACACCTAGTAGAGATAACTCCTACAGAGGCTACTCCCCACCTAAGTGCACATGTAATGGTCGCACACTCACCACAATCATTCCATGAAAAATGTAATTTCTACCATGGAATCCTACATGCCATGAAATGAAATGTGACTCGATATATGCCATGTCACGAGTCCTCATGACTCCTCACACAATGCAGGCTAGTAATGGTAGATAAACCATAATTGATGTTCTCGTCGATGATCATTTCAGAAAATTCTTTTGTTTTATAAACCAAAACCCATTGGATATTGTACCTCAAATGATCTTTTATTAACAAAACATGTGTATGTATTTTTATTGGTGAAAATGAGTGCCAGGTCTCAGCGAGGAGCCATGCGCAACTACACTGCAGTTCACGGGCTTTCATAGTTGGACACATGTGTAACAAAAATCTTGGGTCTTTCACTCGAGGGTATCTATCACTAATTACTCTTTACTAGGCCACGAGTTTCGTGCTCAAAGAGCTTGATGGAACTTATTGAACTTCATTCAGCGATTTACCACGACCCAACTGATCATGTAAAACTTGAGAGAAAATTCTAATTTTTTTAAAAGGTAAAATGAATTTGAACAGTGGAATTTTTTGGATCTCGAAGGATGGAAACGGACTATAGTTGAACTAGTCTCGTGAAATCCTAGCTATCACATCGGAATTTCGTGGTCCAGAGACAATGAGATTTGGGGTCCACGAGGCATCGGGAGGAGTGCGGGACACTTGGCACTTTATGAGTGGCTCAGGAGGTGCCACATGTCTGACGAGAATGGGTCGAAGAATGGCCCAGTGAGAATTTCCGCATAGAGACAACGTGGAATCGTGTCGTTGGAAATCAGTAGTAGATGGATAAGAGGATAGGGAAATCCAAGTCAACCAATGGGAGGTTGACATGTGGCATGAGAGAAGACAATTCTCTTGACTGACTTGACCAATGGTGGATGGGAAAAGAGGGAAAATAGAGAGAAAGAAAGAGGAAGAAGAAGGAGAGAGTTTTAGAGAGAAAGAGTCTACCTTCTCTCTAAATTTCAGATGATGGGATTAAGTCGAATTCGGCGAAGACCAGAGCAAGTTGATCCCATTGCAAGAGCTACAGCGTGTTAGGTTTGGTGGAGCTTAAACAAACCTTCTGGGAGAGTGGGGTTTTCTCTAGCTACTCTTTGGCTAAGAGCCATTTTAATGGTTAGGGATGTTCGAGGGCCGGAATGGTCGTTCATTCAGTTGCAAAACTTAGACTGAGTGAGGAAATCTCTAGAGTGGTTTGGGCGAGTCCGAGCGGGGCGTAGATTTGTTTGTGTGTGACTTTATGTGTTGTTATGTTATTACTATGATTGAATAACATGTGTGTTGTTGTGTGATGCATAAGGCAGCCTCCCCAAGATGGATTCGGATTGTTTATTAGCCCGTAGGCTAATTTTGGTGTCATTTACTGGAATGAATAACATGTTTGTTTATTATGCGTTTAGTTAATATATGCATGCGTGATATATTAACATGATTATTGAAATGGCATAATGCATTTCATATGCACTAAGGTAACTAGAGCATTAGGTAGTGTGACATGAAAACATGGTTGTCGAATGAATTTGATGGGAAGATTTTGAAGAATTGCCTTGGAGTTGTCGATATTAGTTCATCTGGAGAGGACCATGACATTAGGAAAGTTATCCAGCAATTCACCTCGGAGGATTGTCCAATAGAATTTATCGGAAATTGGTATTATGTTTTCAAGAACAAAAACCTT